>PVHX01014732.1:0-49322 GCA_004024805.1 Geosciurus inauris
ATCATGCCTTGGCACCTGCTAGGTAAGCATGCAGAGGTAGCTAGGAATATCAAAGCACCAACCCTTCTAGCACATAGGAGCAGCAGTTCCAAGCAACCAGGCTCAGTGGAGATGGTCACATCTGGATTTATGTGCCAGCTCTATCATTTATTGGCTTTGTGTCCTCCAGCTAGATCTCCAAGCTCTCTGAACCTCTAAATCCTCTGTAAACTGAAAATAATAATAGCGCCTGCCTCACAAAACTGTTGATAGGTGAAAACATGGTCATGATGTGAGGTGCCCAGCACAGTGTGCAGCACTGAATGAGGGGTTCATGAAAGCTCCTGCAAGCTTTTCTGTTCTGTGATTTCTGTTTATGGGGAGAACATGATTTAAAGGCAGACAACCTGGGCTCTAGTCCCTGGTTGACCACTTAATTGCTCTGACCTGGACAAGTTGCTGCATGTAGCAGACAGTTTCCTGTGCTCTAAATTGGGGATAATTCACAGGTGGCTGTGGAGATCAATTAGGTAGTAGATGGGAAAGTGCTTGGAAAACTACAAAGTGCTCCACAAAGGTTATTCATTTAATTCTACCTTGGAACTAAAAGATCAGCCATCAAGAGAACCAAGTACAAAGGATGAGAAGAGAGGAAAATAACTAAGTTAATGAATTCCATAAATCAAAACTGAGAAACTCTGGAAGAAAAAAAAAAGCTACTTCTCTAAGGTAGAAGGAATGCATTTTACCAAGCATGTATTTGGAAACTGTTTTAGACCAGGATTTGGACAAGTCATGTTGTGGGGATGGGGCTGAATCGGCTTTAGTGCTTTTTTGCCAGGTCACTCACACACACCTAACTTTGCCACCAAATGGAAAGAGGACAAGTAAAGAAGGGATGTGAATAACGTGCCAGCAGAGCATAAGAAGAACAAACTCAAACTCCTTAGCTCCCTTGAGACCCAGCCTCCTCTTGATCAGGTGTGAATTCTGGTGTTGTAAGTTCACTTTGAGGCTTATATATCCTAGCTGGCACTTGATCTTCACCAACATGCCAACCATTTCTACCCTGCTCCCCCACCTTTCCCATACCCCAACACACAGAATCAGGCAAATCCCTGCCAACGTGCAGAGATAGGCTTAGTGGTTTCTTTGAATGCAGATTCTTGCATCTCGTTAGTATTGGGGAGCGGTTCTGTCTGGTGAGGTCGGCCATTTACAAACCTGACAATGACTAATCTGCCAAGTGGCTGCTTCATTGTTGAAAGATTCATGGCTTTGTTCAGAAAAGGTCAGATTCATTGGTTCTAGTCAATTAGAGAATAATTTATCTGTTTTCCTTATGTGACCTCCAAGACCATATATGGTTTATCAGCAAAGGGCCAATCAAGGCAAATTTTGGCACTTGGCTAATTCCCCAAAACACAGAAGTGGGGCAGTGAGATACCTGAGGTTGTCTGGTTTGCAAGTGTTGACCAGGTTTTTTTACCCCACAGAGAACCAGGATAACAAAGTGGCTCCAAGTCCATCAACATACTGGGAATTGCTAGTATTTCGTGAATGTGACATTGTGTGGGCTGAATTAAGAAGACTGCAGTTTCCTCTCTAATATCACCCTGCAATTGGTACAATTAGTCACCAGGTAATAGAGCCTTAGTTATGTCCTTCTGGTACAAGTAGACTATTTTGGAGAATGACTAAGGGAATAAAATTAATAACTTTTTCTACTCAATTTTAACCTAATAAAGAGAACACATTATTAACATAGTTGCACATCAAGATAAGCTAGAATGACTATTTAATTGGGAAACACATCTAAAGCAAGGCTTAGAGAAACACCAGCTCCAGGAAACTTTGATGAAACTTACGTGCTCAGCCTAAATTCATCAACACTCATAATTTCTTTCCTTCGATTTATCTTGTTTTAATCCACGAGTGTCCATGTCAAGTTTCTACTGAGCTTCTTTCAAGTACTTGATTGTCTGTTGTCTCAAAAAAAATAGAATCTAAGGAAGAATGACTTGGCCATCTTGCCTTTGACACCACCCTTCCCTTTTCATAAGCTATGATGTTGAAGAAACATTCTTGTGGTTCTTCTCTAACACTCATCTACTGAAGTCATAAATCAGAGGAGTCATTTTCTTCTCATCAGAGTGCCTCTGCCTTTGTTTCCAAGGATCTGAGAGAAGCCAAAGAGGAAATATGTCCATGTGTGGGCTGCTTCCCAGCATAAAAGCCTGCAATTGTCTTTTTCTCAATCAGGAGGGATTAAATGTTCCTTCTCCAAACCTAAGTTCCTTCCCCTCTCAAGGCAGAACGTATGGTATTCATAATGTATGTTGGATGGTCCCTTAACAATTACCACTCCTCAAACTGTTTTGTGTTATGACTTGGACTTGGACTTGGGAAACTGAATTATACCAGAATGGAATGTTTAAAAGAATATTCCAAGACCATAAGAAGATTTCTAAACAGGCATATATAAATGTTTTTTCCACATGTGCTATGAAATCAAACCCAACATCTTAGTCTCCATCTGTAGCTCTGATCCAGGCTCCATGTACAAAATGCCCAATTATGACTTTTTCCATGAGGTGGAAATAGGGACCCAAGGAGTTGGGAGTTGTTTGATCTGCATTCTCTGAGATGGGAAAGACTTGCTTTGAGTCTGACTGAGATATGGGAATCCATGTTTTTCAACCAAGTGCTAGAAAAAAAAGGGGGGTTAGAAGCAGACAACTGTGGTTCCAGGATAGGGGGAAGTTCTGAAAACAGGAAAAGTGGGATTAGCTTCCTCTTTGGGACAAGAGAGGAATTCCAAAGCATGAAATTTTGTGAACTATCACTGAAGTTGGAGAAGAAAGAGGAGATGAAAACAAGAGACAAAGAATGACACAGAAGACCTTTGGAAGATTCCAGAACATGTCCCAGAAATCCCTGGTACAAAAGGCTCATGACTTCTTCAGGGCAGGAGAAATGAAAGTAGGAGCAAGGGAGACTCAGCTCATTGCCCAAATGGAAAGAAAAGAACACAAGCAAGTGGAGAGGCTGGGCTTGTAGCTCAGTGATAGAGCATTTGTGGAGTATATGCGAGGCACTAGGTTCAATCCTCAGCATCCTATAAAAATAAAAAAAGAAAATAAAGGTATTGTGTCCATTTACAACTGAAAATATTTTCTAAAAAGATTATATTTCTAAAAAAATGAAGTAAGTGCAGAAAAGTAGAAACAGTGACCTTAGAGCCAATAAGAAAAGAACCAAGAGCTGGGAATAATCCTAGATACATGGACAATCCCTGAGGTTTTTGTAGAATGCAGAGATCCCTGTTAGTCCTTTGTCACTAACTTTTTATAGACTGATCTGAAACCCTGGGAACCCTTCCCTGTAAGTCCTTGCAATTCAGGTGGCATTATCTTTTGTGGTCAATCTGGTATTTTTGCCTTCAACCAGGACCTCTACTCACTTTAGATTGGTGTGGAGTTTCCCAAAAGGCCTATCTGTGTAGCACTCTTCACGCTAATCAGCCTCTATCTGGCCAAGCAGCCATACTTAGAGACCTAGAGCTCAAACCTGATCCCAAAGAAGCCTCTGTCCAAATCCTAACTTCATTATTTTTGTAAGTATATTTTGTATAGTTTATTTCCTTTTTATTTTTATTTTGGTGGTTCTGGGGATCAAACTCAGAGCCTTGTGCATGCTAGGCAGCCACTCTACTTCTGAGCTACATTCCCATCCCCTCCAACTTTGTTCTTTATGGGTTTTCTCCATCCTTACGTGCTCACCTGGCCTCTGGTCTTAGGCAACATGCTCTGAAAAACCTCAAAAAAGGGCCTTTCTATAGAACAAATGACCAACCCTCCCTGGAAGGACTTTGGATGCCCAAAAGATTGGTTTCTGTTAGCATTTCTTCTTTTCCTTATGGATTTGTTTCTAGCCCTCTCATCACTCCCTGTTCAGTTTTCTGCTCAAGTTTACGCAGGGCCTCCCTGATCCCAGAGTCACACAGTATGTCATTCCTGGCCTGTGGCTTGGCCCTGGCTCTATTAGCTCTGTGACTCATGGCAATGACCGCTGGCTGGACCCCTGCACCGATTACTTGCAGCAGCTGGACTGGGCCTCCAATTCCTGGATACCTTCCCCAGTGCAGGCCCCAGCCCAAATATTGTATGGACCTCTGCCTCTGCTTTGAATGTTCTTCCCAGTTTTTATTTAGCCTATATAGCAGTGAAAGCAGAGAGCCCTAGAGAGGCCTGTGCTCCCTCCTCCATGTGAGCATTACAGCAAAGTGAATTAACCAAGTCCTGATTCATAGCACCAAGCTCTGATTAGACAGAATTTTTACTCTACATAAGACTCAATATGGTAGCCACTCTTGAACACTGATGATCTGGGACATTGGTTTCCAGGTAAACTTGCTTTTGGGAAGATAGTGTGGAAATTCTGATTATTCAGCTGAGGACTCAGGTTCTATCTGTCTGGAGAATCATCAGGGTTATCTGATTGAGTTGGAATTGTCCCAGGAACATTCACATAGCCAGATGTTACAGCTGGCAAGAGATGTCAAGAAGGGCCTGTCCATAAACAGCATTAGTGCATCTGGACATTGGAGCTGAAAACATCTGAAAACTTCCTAGTGTCATGACTTTGGTAGCTCAAGTACTCAGATGAATAATCAGAATTTCCATACCATTTTCCCAATTGCAAGTTTACCTGGAAACCAATGCCCCAGATTGTCACTGTGCAATAGTGGTTACCATGTTAGGCAGCAAGGTATTTGTCCAAATGGAATTTCTAAAGAATGTACAAATGCTTAGTGACCAGTTTACCAGCCCATGGGTCCAGACCAGAAGGGAGAAGCAGGGGCCACACAGGACAGAGAGCTAGCTTTGGAATGGTGGTCTCACTTTTCTTTGTTATAACCTTGCCTCATTGATCATTTCAATTTTCACTTATATAACAAAAACTATAAATTCCCATCAAATGTTATTTAGGAAGATCTAAACAAATTAAGAAAGAAATTACTCCAAAATGGGAAATGTCATTACTAAAGAAATGTTAATTTTCTCTAGAGCAATTCACATATTTCATATCATTTCAATTGGAATTTTGGAGCTTAGGCTGATTCTAAGTTGATCTGGACAAATTTTATTAAAAGAAATTGAAAATAACAAAACTTCTAAATTCTAGATTATCATGTTTATTTTATGCCTTCAATTAAAAAGTTCATGGAAAGGCAGAGAATGTGGACTCATGCCTTAATCTTTGTTTTAATGGCATGTGACTCATAAGTAAAATAAAGAGTGAAAGCAAGCCAGCTTATTCTTTCATAATAAGACAGAGTCCAGAATCTCAAATAAATAGATAAATAAATAAAGTCGATCTAGTATATAAACAAGTGATAATAGCTAGAAACATGTTTTTTAATATAAGGGGACACTTGCCTTAACAGATATTAAAATGTATTCTAAAGTCACAGTAATCACCACAGGATGTGACAGAAGAGACAGAATAGTGGATAGAATATGTCTACAAATAGACTTGAATACGTGCATATTAATATACAATAAAGGAGGAATCTCAAATCAGCATAGAAGTATGTTGAGATAAATGAAGAGGCATTTGGTGGGGGGAATCAACTTAAATCTTATTATGTAGAAATAAAAACAACAAAGAAAGCCACAGCCTAATCCTAGTCTGTTTCATAGTGTCCTCTGAAGAAGGGTGAAATCTGAATCTGAACAACAGCATACATTTTTGTGTCCAGATTCCTTCACTCAGCTTGATGCTCTGGAGATTCGTCCATGTTGCTTGCATCAGTAATTCGGTTTCATTGCTGAGCCTTGTTCCATTGGATGGATATACACAGTTCATTAATAAGGTTTGTGTATCCAATTTACATATCATGCTGCTGTTGATGGACTCCTAACTCATTTCCAGATTTTAGGCTATTATTAATACAGCATTGATTTTTAATAAACATTCTTGAGTGTTTTTATGACTAAGCATTGTCATTGCTCTTAGGTAAATATGGAGGAGAGGAATGACAGGATTTGGAGTAGGTGGGTGCTGGGTTTCATAAGCAAGTGCCAGATATTTTCCCCAAGCCATCATATCATTTTACATTCCTACCAATAATATGTGGTTTTTCTGCATTGTCAACATCTGGTATAGTCAGACTTTCTATGTTTTAGCCATTTTGGTGAGTAGTGAGATTTCATTGTGATTTTTTTTTTGGGGGGGGGTACCGAGGATTGAACTCAGGAGGACTTGACCACTGAGCCACATAACCAGCCTTTTTTGTATTTTATTTAGAGACAGAGTCTCACTGAGTTGCTTAGCACCTCACTGTTGCTGAGACTGGCTTCGAATTTGCAATCCTCCTGCCTCAGCCTTAGGGATTACAGGCATGCACCACTACACCGGGCTCAATGTTATTTTAATTTGCATTTTTAAGAATATTGATGTGAGCAATTTTTCTTGAGCCTATTGACCATTTATATACCTTTAATGGTAAAGTTTTCATTCAATAACTATTGCTCATTTTAATTGGTTGTCTTTTAATTATTGAATTGTAGAATGTCTTTACATACATAGAATGCCAGTCTCTTGTTGAATACATGAGTTTTAAAATAATTTTCTTCAATATATAGATTAACTATTCATTTTCTCAGCCAAGTCTTTTGGTGAGCAGAAGTTTCTCATTTTTATGAAGTTTAAATTGTCCATTTTCTTTATTGCTTCTACTCTCTGCTTTCTGGCTAAGAAACATTCGACTACTCCCAAATGATAGAGATACTCTCCTTTGTTTTCCTTTAAGAGATTTAAGGATTTTCTTTATAGTTAGCTTCCTGATTCATCCCCAACTAATTGTGTATGATGTAAGTCTAGGTTCAGTGTTCATTTGTCTATGTGGAGAGCTAGTTATTCAAGTGTCATTTATTAAAAATAATTTTCCTTTCTCATTAGATTGTTTTAACATCTTTGTCAAAAATAAAATGACTACATAAATGTGGATCTATTCTGGGATCTTTATTCTGTCACCTTGATATATTGGTCAGAATTTCCATGCAATAACTCACTGTCTTGATTAATATAACTTTAAAGAGAGGATTGAAGTCAGGCAAATTTTTCCCTCCAATATTGCTCATCTTTTTCAATAATGAACTAGGTTTTGTAGGTCCTTGCATTTCCACATTATTTTTAGAGCCAGCTTGTCACTTTCTACAAAAAGACCTGCAATGATTAGGACAGGATTGTGTTAAATCTGTAAATACCTTTTTACAACTATAAATCTACACATCATTTTATGAGAATTGACATGTCATGAAATGTAAACCCTCCTTCATGTAGACTTGTCAATACATTACATATTATTTAACATGATCCCCACCTTCCTGGATGATAAAAATCATTTACTGAATGATCAATGTAAAACTGTAACTAATGAAAGTGCTCTAAAATGAGCACACCTCGCACCTAGATCTTGGTTTATGATAATATTCTCCAATAAAAGGAAGCAGAGCTCCTTGGAAAAATGACTTATGAAACCAGGGCAAGGAATATAAAAGGTAAGCCCAGAATTTTCTGGAGCATCAGGAAATAAGGAAGTGCCAAAAACAAAAGTAAAATTTAGTATGATTGGGGGAGGGGTGTCAAAGTGACACAAAAATGAACTGAAAGTGTCTCAAATAATCTGAGCAACAAAATAAATGAAGCAATAATGGAACATAAACCAAAGTGTAAAATAAATATTCATAAATTCATTGTTATATAAATGGATGATTGGATAAATTAACAAATGATAAATAAGAGACAACCTCTTGTGCAGAAGAATTCTAAGAAATTATATAAATTTTCCACCCTAAAGGCAGGACAGTATAATCCCCACTCCTTACATGAGAAAAATAAAAGACTTTCTACAGAGTACCTGACCACTACATGTCAAAATTGTCAAAAATGAGAAAGAGTATAAGAAATTGTCACAGTTAAGAGAAGACAAAGAGCAGGGCGCGGTGGCTCAAGCCTGTAATCCCAGCACTTAGGGAGGCTGAGACAGGAGAATCGCGAGTTCAAAGCCAGCCTCAGCAACGGCGAGGCGCTAAGCAACTCAGTGAGACCCTGTCTCTACATAAAACACAAAATAGGGCTGGGGATGTGGCTCAGTGGTCGAGTGCCCCTGAGTTCAATCCCCAGTACCAAAGAAAAGAAAAAAAAAAGAAAGAGAAGACAAAGTAACTAAATGTTGTGCAGTGTCCTCAAACACATAAAGGTCATTAAGAAAAAAAACTCAAAAATCAAAATTAACTATTGACTTTAGTTAATAATAACATATCAATATTGGTTCATTTCTGTAATAAACTCTCCACCCTAATATTAGTAATAAAGAAACCTGCTCAAGGTGGGGAGGCCTATGGGGACTCTGTAATATATGCTCATTTTTTCATGAATCTAAACTTTGAAAAATCATGTCTATTATTTTCTTTAAAAATGTTTTGCAAAGTGCATGTTCTGAGGGAAACCTGAATTTAGAGAAGAGCTTCCTGAGGAAGTTGCACTTTACTTGGGAGCTGAAGGATGAGGAGGGATTAAGCAGATGAAGAACTCAGGGAAGCAACAGAAAATGCAAACGCATTTAGGTAGAAGTAAGTGTGGTGTCCACATGCATCAGAAGCAATTGCCTTGTGATTTAAGCAGCATGATCAAGGGTAAAGATGGTGCAAAACATGCCAGAACAGATAGGTAGAAGCCAGATTGTGCAAGATTTTGTAGGCCATTTGAAATATTTTTTTCTTGCTTTTAAGAGACTTGATTTTAGGTGGCAGATAGTGGGAGGTAGAGGAGGAAAAGGGGGAGGTAAAGGATGGCAGTCAAATTTTAGTTTGGCCAGTTGAGTACCTAATACAGGATTCATTGAGATCAAGACACTGGAAAAGGCTAGGAGTTCAATTTTGGACACGTGGAAGGAAAACGTCAAGGGAACCATAACATTTAAAAGGAGGAGGAAGCTGGGCATGGTGGCGCACGCCTGTAATCCCAGCACTTTGGGAGGCTGAGACAGGAGAATCGCGAGTTCAAAGCCAGCCTCAGCAATGGCGAGGTGCTAAGCAACTCAGTGAGACCCTGTCTCTACATAAAACACAAAATAGGGCTGGGGATGTGACTCAGGGGTTGAGGGCCCCTTAGTTCAATCTCCAGTACCAAAAAAATAAATTAATAAATAAATAAAAGGAGGAGGAAGCATAAAGTGGTGTCCTGTGATTCAGGAGGCTGAGGCATGAAAAAAGTTTGAGACCAGCTTCACTAACTTAATGAGACCCTCGGCAACTTAGTGGAAACTTGCCTCAGAATAAAAAGGACTGAGGATATAGCTCAGTTGTAAAGGGCCACTGGGTTCAATCTCCAGCACAAGAAAGAAAGAAGAGAGAGAGAGAGAGAGAGAGAGAGAGAGAGAGAGAAAGAAAGAGTAAATAAATGAAAAGAAAAATAGGAGGAATCCATGAAGGAGAGAGCAAAGATAATGTTAGATGAATGAATGGATAATGTGATACTATTAACAGCAAGTGAAGAGAAAGCCTGTGGAGTCACCAGGTGACCAGGAACTCAGATGGATAACAACTGAAAAAAACTTCTGGTCTTAAGCACTTCAAGTCTTGAAAGAATTGTTATGAATAGATAGTGGTAGTGCTAAATTCATTGTTGTGACTTCAGGAAGGAGTGAGAACAGATTGCTTTTTCTAAAAGTTTGGCAGTGAAAGGAAAGAGAAGGCAAGCATAATCATTGGACAGAAATGTAAGAAGCAAGAGAATAACATTTTGCCAGGCACTAGACTTAAATTCACTCTTAAACATGGTATTTGATGGCTACCTTCTCCCCAACCTACTGTGCTCCAGTGAATAACTTACCTTATATTTCATCACAGGTATGGCTGTGGACTGACTGGGACTTGTGACGGATAGGAAAGGTACACAAATATGGATGTTGCTTTGAAATTTGTCCCTTACAAATATTTACCTAGGGCATAATCAATAAAGTTTCTCAGAGTGATGATTTCAATGGAGTGCCTTCTCCAGTGTCAGTCTTATGCCTACTTCAAGCAATAAAAAAGAAAAAAAAAAACAGCTTTTGAATCTATTCTTGGAACTTTGCAATATTGCTTTTGGAGTGATGCTGAATTGATTGGGTGGTAATTTGCACCTGTGGCCATAGCTAAGGGTCAAGCTTTGCTTCTGGCTTATTCATAAGCAAGATCTTCAAAACAACAGTGCCTCCAGACCAGCCCTTCCTCTACAATGTGATATACCTCAGTCTTCTCTCTTTTTATATGTGATTTCAGATCCCTAAGCCAAGAACGAAGAACACAAAATCCATAGCTTCCTGGCCTACTCCATTCCCACTGGACTAGTGCCTAATGGGCTAGCCCTTCAGAACTGGCTTTGATAGGCAAAGGACAAAGTAAGTAATTCCATGTACCAACTTGTACATCTATTCCGGAAAATACTATGCCTTCAGTATTGGGATTGCCTCCCCTTAGCACTAGAACTGCTAAGGACACAACTACATTATCACAGCCCATCCTACCCACACAGAAGCTTAGAGTTAAGCATGGTCCCCACTACCTCCACTGAACACACATAAAGACACAAGTGTGCCAACCTTTGGCAACAGCTCTGCTCTCCACATTGAGCACTAGACTCCCAAACAGAGAGCAAGCCTATACTGGCATCTACTCTGTGCCTAGCTCTGCAGGGAGCATAAATGAGACTACAGAGATGAAATATCAAATCAAGAGTTCTTTCCTAAGACCATAAGTAATAGTTTTCATACAAACTAGGCAAACTGTAAAGATCCAAGAAGAGGGGCTGGCAATATAGCTCAGTAGTAGAGCCCTTTGCCTAGCATGTGCAAGGGGCCTGGGTTCAATTCTCAGCACTACACACAAAAAAGACCCAAGAAGAGCATGAACACAAAACTTCAATTTACTAAGCACTCACATTGTCCTCCTAATTCTTATGAAGTTCCACATAATGGATCTAGTTCTTACTACCCTCAAATTAAACAGGAGGCAGCTGAGATTCAGACAAGTGAATTACTTGGTTGGGGACAAAATTGTTAAGTACAAACGGCAAGATTTCAATTCAGATCTCTTTGACTGTAAAACTTGACTTCCTAAGGTCTTCTTAAGAACTCTGGAGGGCTGCTTCCACAAACATCAACCCCGGTGGTGTCTCCCACAATCAGAAGCTGGTGGGAACATCTAAAAAATGAGAGCATACGGTTGGGGTTTCCAGGAAGGAGAAATGCTGGCAAAGTAACAAACTAGCTTTGCTCCCTTTAAATATGGGTAGATATTTATCAGGGCACGACATAACTGCTTTATTCCTGTATCTTGTCCAGATTAATCCAGTCCAAGATGATGATGTGGCATTTCATCAAGTATGCCCTTTGCCTCTATAACTAGATTCCCTTCAACTTCAAGAAAAAGTGATGGATTGGCCTTTGGTTTGCTTAGCTGCTCAACTTTGAAAAGACATCTTGGTTGGGCCAACTTTTGACTCATTTACAGGAAAATACTCCTGCCACTAAGACATGCATTACCTAGCTTGGGTACAACAATAAGCAGGTCTTCCTGGACTTCAGTTTATTGAAGACCTCCTACATGAAAGGCATATGGAAGTATAAAACACACAGTGATAAGCAAGACAGAAATGATCCTGGCCCTCATGGCAAGCACCTGTTTGTTTAGCATCCATGTATATACGCAGGTACATTATCATGGGTTATGATCACAGCATGAGGGCTAAGAAACTAAAATGACTAACTTTCTGGGGGATTACACAAGGCAGCTATCCACACCATTACCTTTCTCTGGAACGCTTTTCCACATTCTTCTTTCATTTCTTCATTTCTCCACTCCCCAAACATTTCCTGAGTACCTACTAAGTGTCAGGCCCTGGAAATATGAGATCAAGGGAGACAACTGCTTGGCACAGTGGAGCTTATATTCAAGTGGAAGAGATGGGCAATAAGTAAACAAATACACATACATAAATAATTCAGAGAATGTCAAGTGCCAAATGCCACAAGAAAAAACTGAGGGAAAATGTGCTCATAGTCTTGTAGTTACTTTAGTTTGGCCAATTCAGAGAAGGCCTCTCTGAGGGAATGACATTTTATTGGAAATGACTAGCAAACAAGAATATTAATCACATAATTTTCTAAGAGGCAAAGCTTTTCAAGCAATTGGGAAAGCAAGTTATAAGACCTAAAGAGGGACCCAGTTTAAGGAAAAGAAGAAAAAAATCCATGGGGCTGGCAGAAAGGGAATGAGAAGAAGGTGGCACCAGAAAGGGTTGACATGGTGAGTGGAGTCAGATCACTGGAAGCCTTAGAGGTCAGCATAAGGAGCGTGCATTTTATTATCCCTGCAATGGGCAGCTATAGGAAGCTTTTGAGAAGGGGCTGAAACGGCTTGCATTTTAAAATCACTCCAAGTTGATTCCATACCTTTGCTATTATGTGTTGACCTTCAATAAATATGGGAATATAGGTGTCTTTTAAAAAGTTAATTTCATTTCCTTTTCCCCAGTCGTGAGATTGCTGGATTGTTCAGTACTCCAGTTTCAATTTTTTGAGGAACCTCCATGCTATTCTCTATAATAGCTATACTAATGTACATTCCCATTGGTAAAGTATAAGTTTCCTTTTTTCCACATCCTCATCGGCATTTGTTATTTTTATCTTTAAATGTCTATCAGTGCATGAACTGTCTAACAAAATGTGATATGTATATCCAAGGGAATACTATTCAGTCTTTCTTTTAAAAAGTGGGCTGAGGCTGTAGCTCAATGGTACAGCACATGTGTAGCTTGCACAAGGCCCTGGGATCTATCCCCAGTACTTCAAAAATAAAAAGTTAAAAAAGTGAAATCCCGTGATTTGCAGTAACACAAATGGACCTGGAGAGCATTTAGTTCTGTGAAATAAGTCAGGCACAAAAAGATCAACGCTGCATGATCCTGCTAATATGTGGATTGCACAAAGCAAGTTGAAATCATGGAAGCTGAGGATAGAACAGTGGTTACCAGACCCTGCAGTGAGTAGAGGAGGGGGCGTGGGGAGTGGTTGATCAATGAGTGCTAACTTACAGTTAGATAAGAGCAAAAAGGTGTGGTACGTTTTTGCACCGTAGAGTGACTATTGATAGCAATCATGTATTGTACATTTCAGAAAGCTAGAAGAGATTTTAAAAGTTTTTTTATAAAGAAATGATAAATATTGGAAATGATAGATATGCTAATTGCCTTGTTTTAATCATTACACAATGTTGACATGAATCAAAACATCATATTGTACCTCATAAAAATGTGCAATTTTGATGTCAATCAAAAAATTAAACAATAGCTGGATGCAGTGGTGTGTGCCTGTGATCCCAGCTATTTGGAAGGCTGCAGTGTGAGGATTGCTGGAGCCCAGGAGTTCAAGACCAGCATGGGCAACATAGTGATGCCACATTTAAAAAAAGAAAAGGAGGAGGGAAGGGAGGAAATCAAAGTTTAAAGTGATGAATTTAAAAATAAAATCACTGCTGAATACAGAATGGGTTAGGGTGAGGAAAAAGAAAAGTAAGGTGACCAGTTACAAAGTGGAATTGACTGTGGCTTTGACAGTGATGATCTTATAGCTCAAGCTAGGGCTGGCAGCTCTCAGAGGTCTCTTCTGTGGTCCCTGCCTCCTGGCAGGGCAGCTGCTGCAGCTCTGTGCATACAGACTGAGCTATTTGCTGCAACAGTTCCTCCTCTCCTCTGAAAGCTAAGGAGACCCATCTGGAAGCAACAAGATAAATGTCAGAAGTCCCTCCTCCTATGGTCACTCTGACCTTGGCTTCTGGTCCCCATGAAGATCCCCCAAATTTCTGCCTATGTCTGCTATATCAATGCTATCTCAGGGTTATTTGTTGGATGTACCAACCAGGCAACTTCTTCCCCAAATCCCTTCCAGACAGCAAGGCCTGGGGCCCCTTGTCTCCTCACCACAGTCTGGAAGAGTGTGTCCTGGCAGATTGGCAGCTCGTGCCCACATAGGCAGGACATTTATGTGTAAGGACAGAGCCAGGTGCTGCATATCCCACCTCTTACTGCTTTCCATCCCAGTATGTGAGGGACTCTGTTTGACTCTCCCAATCAGGAAGACAGGAAAGAGGCCCAGGGAGAGGCTGGGCCGTGCCCAAGACCATGGTCAAAGGTAGGAAGCCAAGCCAGGACCTGAGTCCAGCATTCCAGACTCCCAACCCCATGTGGTTTTTTTTTCCAGGCCACAGTGCTGTGCTCATTCCAAGAGAGAAACCAAGAGTCTGAGAATGGCAACTGCTTTGCCAAGCCCACTTTTCCAGCAGAATAAACCCCTTTCATTCTCCTGCCACCTCATCAGTGTTCACCCCTTCCTGCCTCCAGGCCCAGATTTCACTCCAGGACCACTGGAAACCTGATCTGCCCTGAAGCAGGAGGAGCAAGATCAGTTTACACATTGGAAGATTTAGCTGGCTTCTGGAAGGTGCTCCAGACACACCAGGGTTGAAGCTGGATCTGTAAGAAGATGAACTGCTCCTGCAAACATATTTGTGCCTCAGGAATATGAAAGCCAAGACTGCATCACTTACCACCTTCACAGTGATCTGGAGATGGAAGAGGACACTCATCTAAGACCGGAAGTTGAGCTGAGTCAGAAGTAGCTAATGTACCTATTCCACCCTGCTACTTAAAAAATTTTGCTTTGTGATGTTTGATTTATTTCTGTCTCTCCTTGAAAATTTCAGTAAAATGCCACATTAACTGTGAATTCATTCTTGGTGGGATTTGCTTTTTCTGAGTATTAAGCAATATGCTGAAACTGCCATCTACAAGGGTATGGTGCCTTTGCACCTTTGAGCTTCATGTAGAAGAGTGCTACTAGCCTGGCCAATGCACAGGAAACAAGCCTAGGGAGCCCGTAGCTGCACACCAATCCCCATCTCCATAGCCCTTATCCTGGGACCAACAGGCCACAGAAGCCTTCTGCTCAGGAAAAGAGAGAAATTTCAAGGAATAGTCAAAGAAGGAGTAAGACCTCAAGGCTTATTTCACCGTGCAGTAACTTGAAATGCAGTCCTCTGAGTCTCAGAGATCTGGGGAGTCATGTGTGGTTCTACAACCAACCACAGGTCAAAAAAATTTTTAAAACAAACAAACAAAAAAAGAACACAAAGTTTTGTGTCTGTACCAAACACAGACTTTCCTCTTGTTATTATTCCATAAACAATACAGTATAACAACTATTCACACAGTGTTTACATTGCATTAGGTATTAAAAGTCATCTAGAGATAATTCAAAGTATATGGGAGGATTGCATAGGTTACACACAAATGATATGCCATTTTATATAAGACATGCAAGAATCTGTGGTTTTTTGGTATCCATGGGGGATCCTGGAACAAGTTGGACTTGTGAGATTATCTGTACCATTGTCCCTTGCAATGGACAGAATTGTGTCCCTCAAAATTTATATATTTAAGCTCTACTCATCCCCATGTGCTATATTTGGAGGTGAGCATTTGGGAAGTAATTAAGTTAGGTGAAATATTGAAGATAGGGTCTTTATAATGACATTAGTGCCTGTTTTAGTCAGCTTTTTCACTGCTGTGACTAAAAGACCTGACAAGAACAATTATAGAGCAGGAAAATTTTATCTGGGGGCTCATAATTTCAAAGGTCTTAGCACATAGACAGTAAGTTCCATTCCCTGGGGCTCCAGGTGAGGCTGAATATCATGGTGGAAAAGTGTGGCACAGGGAAGCAGCTCGCATAATGATCAGAAAGTAAAGAGAGTGATTACAGTTGCCAGATGCAAAATATATACCCCAAAGGCCACGCCCCCAATGAACCACCTCCTCCAGCCACACCCCACCTGCCTCCAGTCACCACTCTGCTAACCTCTTCAGGGGATCAATTTACTGATTGGATTAAGGCTTTCATAACCCTATCATTTCTCCTGTAGACCTGTTTGCATTGTCTCACACATGCGCTTTTGGGAGGCACCTCACATCCAAACCATAACAGTGTTCTTATAAGTAGAAATACCAGGGCTTGTATGCTTGTTCTGTCTCTCTCTTTCCCTGTCTTTCTCTCTCACCCACCCTCTCTCCTTTCCTCTTTTCTCAGCATGTGAGGACACAGGAAGAAAGTCAGAAAGGGAGCTCTCATCAGAAGCTGATCATGCTGGCACCTTGGTCTTAACCTTTCCAACCTCTAGAACCATAAAAATGAATTTCTGTTGTTTCAGTTATTCTGTCTATTGTACTTTGTTTTAGCACCTGAGTCTAAAAAGACACCACCCCTGGCAAAGCATTGCCCTTCACATACATGCTCATCAGCAGTTCTGTGGACTACACATGAATAGAAGTATTAACCTCATTCTCCCAGGGAGAAAACTGAGGCCTAAAAAGCAACCTCACCTGGTCAAGGCCCCATATCAACTAAGCCCAGAGCTAATGCAAATCTATTATTTTTGAGTCCAAGTCTAATAGCCTAGCTTGTCTCTCGGAGTGTAGATCAGGGACTACATGACTCTGAATCCCCTGCAGAGCCTCCTGACCAAGCAGAATCTGGTGGATTCTATCTCAGGCTTACTAACTCACTGTATCCTACAGTGAGCCCGTGAATCTGCATCTAAGCCAGCTACACTAACAGGCTTCCTAACATTAGAGAAGCTGCCATAACAAAGGACCACAGATTTGATGCCTTAAACCAGAAACGTTGATTTTTCACATTGTTCTAGAGTCTAGAAGGCTGAAAGCAAGATGGCAGCAGAGTTGGTTTCTTCTAAGGCCTATGTCTTTTCCTCATAGGGAAAAATTGTTGAGCACTGGCTGCAGGTGGGCTGACCCAGGAGTCCCTGCTTCCTTTTTCTATATTCCCCAGCCCAACTGAAGCCTTTGGCAACCCTCAGGAATCTGGGGCCCACTCTCCCTTCCATTATAGTGAGTGTATACATGTGTGATATGTGACATGTGGTGTGGTGACTTGTGATGAAAAGTTCTTGAAAAAGTTCTTGAAACCCTCAGGTGTGCAAGTCATCTTCATCTATGTGTCTCTAAGAGCCTTAATTAACCCAAAACAAAGTGGAAGTCACACTTCCAGAGGCAGAAAACACATATTCACCACTCAGGCTCAGTGCCAACACAGAAAATAGTCTTTCATGCCCTGCAGTGAAGGAAACCATCAGGACTCATCATCTCCTGCCAGCTAAAGAGCCGGAGAACAAAGAAAATGTCTAGGAGGAATGTGTGGATACAGTCCCTCCTCTGCCATACCCCATGCTTTTGGCATGTAGTTGCAAAAGGGTGGTGCCTAGAAAGCGTGGCATGGAAGCTGCACATGTTCCACCCAGTGGGTCCTTTCAGTGCTCCTCTTAGTCACATCTGAAATGCCAGCTGCATCAAAGTTCCAGGAACTGAAGAACTTGGCTATCCCAGCTCCACTTCCTGGTTGCCCAGAGCTGCTGCACTAACAATGTCATTTCCCTGTGCTACTGAATCTGAAGGCAGATGTGTGCACAAGCCCTGAGCATCCAGGCAGCCCTGGGACAGGACACAAGCTGGGAAGCACAATTTCAAAGATATGCTATGACTGACTTTGAGAAACAGAATGTGAGCTCTTGCACTCTGCTTGCCAGCTGCTAGAGGGCCTGACCCCTGCTGGCTGGGGGAAGGTGGGAGGGCTGAAGGGGCCTCTCCAGCAGCAGGAGGGGAGGAAAGGAGGCAATGAGTGTGAAGGCAGCTCTACCGGATGTGAGGTCGGCACAGTGGGAGAGAAGGGGATGAAAATGTAAACTAAAGCAGGGACCCCCTCATGCTGCCTGAAGCCACTCAGATTGTTCATTCTGGCTTTTTACTTTGAGCTTGTTTTGCAGACCTGCTGCTTGATCCAGACATAAGTCTTTTCACACTGAGAATGGAGGCAGAAAGTGGAGACATGAGGTCTCAGCTCCAGAGCACAAGCCTCTTCTGCAGGGGGCTTACTTATGCCCATGGGGCCTGCCCCAGCCAAGCCATGCTCAGCAGGCAAGAGCTGAGCTGATCCAGCAGCCAGGAAAGCAGCTGCTACAATACGGCCCCATGAACACAGATGTGTTTCCCAAGCGGGTATGATATCATCCCACGGGCATCTGGGATGGGATTTGAGAGCCCCCCTCCATCCTGCCTTTGCCTTATTTATGTGCACATCTGTGTCCTTCACTTAACTAAGAGCCCCTCCAGCCAGTAATTGCATCTGAATCCTGTTTCTATCACACCCGCCCTACAGCCCACACCCCAGAACCTGGCTCTCACTTTATGATGGCTTGATATCTGCAAGAGATCCCAGGAATCCAGGAAATCTCCAACGATGAAGTGTGAAGTCAGCACTGTAGATGTAGGTCACAAGGTCACTAATTCTTGGACAGGAAAACTTTCCCCTGGGACACACTTGTTTGCTGGGGCTGGGGGTGGTGTGAGAACTGTATGATTTATAATCCAAAGGAGAAGAGTTGCTGGCTTTCTTCATCCACAAGGGATGTGCACGATCTTCTAAGGAAACATTAGGCTCTCCATAATGCTCCCACATCCATCTGGGCCTTGCCATTGACTTTCTTCTTCCCTCCTCCTCCTCCACCTCCTCCTCCTCCTCTACCTCCTCCTCTTCTTCCTCTCCTTCTCCTCCTCTTCTTTCTCTTCCTCCTCTACATATGTATTGACTTCCTCCATTTTACCAGTAATACATATGAGCATAATACATTTTACCAGTAATATAAGGAACATTTGAAACATTGAAAGTAAAAGAAGTAGAAAATGTCATCCACATTCCAAATACCCAAAGATAGCCAGAGTTAATATTTTGAAGTGTTTTCTTCCAATATTTCCTCTAATCTTTCTGAGCAGTGATGGTTTCTGCATGTTTGCTTTATTTCTATTGCTTAGTGACAACTTACACACAGGTGAAGAGAAGAGAGCAGAATAAGGCAATGTAAATGTCAGGAGAGCTGCATTTGAGTCCCAGCTGCTCTACTGATGTGCTCTGTGGTGTTGAGCATGGGCTGACCCTACCTGGTCTTCAGTTTTCCTGTCTGTACAGTGGGGTATTAGATTAGATGGCTTCAGAGGGGTTTTTTCCAACTTGGGGATCCTTCAAATTCCCCAAGGAGTAGAGAATGCTTCAAGGAAAGGGTGTTATTTGTACTGAAAAGCTCTGTAACAGGTTTGGAAAAGAGCATTCTAAGTGCAAAGACAAAAATATTAAAAGACATAAGCTGTTCTTGGTGGACAGCCTCTGTAGGGTTGAGGTTGTAGGAAGATGCAACTGGGGCCAGACACCAGATTCCTAAAATTGCTTCAGGGGAAGGCCCTCTGGGTCTAAGATGGTTCCCAAGAACAAGGTGTCTGTGAGCCTGTAGTCTAGAGTGTGCCAGTTACATGAAAAGCAGCACACAAAGCCAGCTGTTGTTCATGCAAGTATGAGATATCAAGGCAGGTCTGCACTGGCCCACCAAGCTGGGATGCAGGCTTGCAGAATCTAGGAAGGCTAGAGTCAGGAGTCTAAGCATTCCATCAATTGCAAGCATGGTACAAATCTGAGCGTAAAACATTCAAAGTAGCCAGAAGGACAAAGAGTGGGAGCCCTGATAAGAAGATAATTACAAAAGAGAAAGAAAAAGGGAAAACAACACAAAAACAATGAACCAATGACTTACACACAAGTCTCAAGCTAATCTGGACACACTGGCAGATGAAGATGAAGACGTTTAAAGAAACAATATTTCAATGAAAGTAGGTAGCTGAGGTAAGGTTCTGGGCATTCCCTCACCTACTTATTCACCAAGCACCTCTATGGGACCACTGAGTAACCAGCCCTATGCAAGGCTTCTAGCCAAGCTCTTGACCCTCCCTGCCAAGACTCAAATTTGTGAGATGAGCATATCAGAAACAGTGGAATACTGCCCAGAACTTTCTCCAATTTAAACAAGCTTTGAGGGAATGGTGGTGCTTGTGTTACTGCCTCAGTGTTCAAAAAGTTTGGCTTCTCAAAAATGTTATTAACTGGATTGAAGAGAATGTAGTCTGTGTTTCCATTATGCAGAATACTTTATTATCACCAAATATAATAAGAGAATTTCAGAGTTGAACTTGAATTTGAAAGCCATTAAGCCCTGAACTATTATTACCCTGATTCAAATAAGCAAACATAAATATTTATTAAACTCACTGTTCCTAAAAAGAGGCAGAGTTCTAAATGCCACTGAGTCCCCACCCACCCATCTCCTACTATTTGCCCCTAAACCCCCCGAAGCATTAAAGCTTCCAAAAGTACTGCATTACATTATATTTCCAGAAAATCTCCCAGGATTTGCTCCCCGTTTAGCTGGACAGACCTTCCACAAATGATTGGATAATTTGGGAACAGTTTGTTTGGCATGCCCGAGAGCTCTTTTCACCCCAGAGGTGTTTTCTATGGCTCCTGGCTCACTTGCCTTTCCTTTTATATAATAGCAGTACAGAGGAAGAAGAAGAAATGTTGGAGCACATCATAAATGTCCTGTGGCATTTTTTTTCTGAATCCTGTCACACCACTCAGCCAACTTCTGAAACTTTATCCTGGGTCCCTATATTTGGAGAATTCTCCAATCCAGAAGCAGCTTTAAGTCTATTTCCCACATATTTACAGTGAAAGGTGGAACCTGATTGACCCATGAGTCACCCACCTATTTGTTTTGTGTCAACTAATCCCAAGAAAAAATAGTTCAGTCATCTGAAACTTTATCCATGGCCATTTGGCTGTCCTTCTTCAACAGATTTGGAGTCTTTTAGGATGACTCTGATACCTGTGCTGGTGGTTATAGAGCCCAGCGATGGCCCAGGTATTGGCAGTGGTGCTAGTAGTAAGAGCAGTGGTAAAAATGGGAGGGCTGGATGTGGCCCTGCATACTTAGGTCAGTAGGGGGACCTCTGCTTGTCCCAGAAGGTCCTCAGTCTTCTCCCTAGACGGACGCACTGCCTGCCTGCTTGCTGCCTACCTCTGCTGAAATGCTGCCCAGCACACTGCAGAGCCACAGAGCAGCACCAGCTTTTCACAGTAATTGTAAAGTCACCTTCATTATCGTCTTCCTTCATTATTTATTTGGCTATGATAAGGGCTTCCCTGTTAACACAGGCTACGAATCTCCCCTTGCCTCTGTCTATGGCTATCACTGTGCTGGCAGCTCAGACTGCAGATTAAATATCTATCATCATGCTGATAAATGGCCTCTGCAGCAGGGGCAGAAATGCCAAGCCACCTTAGAGCAGCCAGTGACGGCAAATCCAGCCAGGCCATTCCAATACAGGGAGCTCAGGCCCAGGAGAAATCAGTTTGAGATCTGTGGCAATGTGCCCAAGCTCACCTCTGGCTCATCAGTTCCACAGGTCAGCTCAGGAGAGAGGATAGCAGGGAAGTGCACTGATGCCCTGCACTAGCCAGCAGCTCAGCAGAGCAACCTCTGCAACTTGTTTTTTTTTTTTTAATACCAGCCAAACTGGAGCTCTCAACAAAAAGAGACACAAGACCAGGCTTGCAGCCTGAACAAGGCAGTGAATCACAAGCACAAAGAATAAGGTGGAGGCCCGTGGAATGGCTTCCCTATTCCATTTCCCAAGCCAGTGGATGGGAGCAGTGGGCAGCCCTATGAAGAGAGACACTGACAAGTAGGCTCCTTGTCTGTGTATTCCCACAGTGTCCCCAGTAACCAAATCCACTTCAAGCACAGTGGGATGAGTTTGCCAGTTAAAGAGTACAGAGGCTCAGGCTGAGTCTTGACAGCTTCATCTCGAGGGGCCTACTATGACTCCCTTGCTTTGTGAGGAACTCCAGACTACCTCTAAAATTCTTGCTGCTCTGTAAGAGAAGAGACAGATGCAGTTTTCTGAAGCTCCTGGGACCTCGTTCTTTCTAATACTAATTGGCAACTTCATCTCCAAGGCTTTTGCATTATTGCAATCTGGCCATTCTCACTCCTGGTGAATCATACCTCCTTATGTCTCCGCTGCCTATGGTGCCACCAAATGCCACCATGGTTCTGGTGACAGGGAGGAGGCGGATGCTGCAAACACCATAGTGCAAATGATACTAAGGTCATGGCTCAGTTCCAGGCACAGTGCTGAGCATGGCTCCCAAAGTGTTCCATGTCCCTTCTCAGATTGTGCCAGCTCTCCTGAAGACACATGGCCTTCATCTGTAGTACAGGGAGCTGTTAACAGGGACAATACTCTGTGCAAAAGTTTCTCTTCTTTCAGTGCAGGTCTTACCAATGCATGGCTCAGTGGTAATCTTGTTGCCATAGAAAGTTCTCTGATGAGGAAGTTGTTGACAGAATCAGGGTCTTCTTCAGGTCTCAAGGAAAGGTTATCAATGAATGAATGAATGTATGACCAACTAAAAAACAAATGAATAATCAAGAGTGTAAGGAAATAGGCTTCTAGGACCCTAAAGACTACGGCTGCCAGATTCTTAACTAGCACCTTTACTTACCTGGTAATGTTTTCTTTGACTTACAGCTAGAATGTCCTCGTAAGGCAACCCTGTCTGTTTGGGGGATCAGGGGTCACAGGAGACACTTTTTTTTAATACTGACCAGGTCAAGCCTTCTGATAGCTAACCATTTCCTCTAACTTGCTTTAAACTGATGGCTCATCTTAGAGTTTCCTTCTGGGGCTAACAATAGATAAGCCACCATCCCTTTTCTTCAGGAAAGACTTTCAGAGACCTCAAGAGAATCTGCTGTCCTTCATGTTGCACATATTTGTGCACTTTAGCCATCCTGGTAGTTTTCTTTGCATGCACCACTTTATACACAGCCCTGTTCTATGGGGCAGAGAATTGAGTAAGACTCTGGATGTGGTGTGTTTGGGGAGGAGTCGTTTCATCCTTCCTCTGCACAGTGCAACCAACCACTGTGGCACTGATTTCTGTAGTCACAGTGCATACTGGACTCCTTTTGAACTTTAGGATCAACCAAACTAAGAATTATTATTCTGAGGTTTTTCAAAGCTCTTTAATCAAAGACAGATTTATTTTTAAAAAACAAAAGGGCTTTGTGTGTGACCCGTTAAAATGCTAACTTATTGAGTTGGGCTATGGGGTTATAACTAACAATGGCTATAGCCTTCTCCCCAAACCTCTGGAATAATTTGGCAAAGTTACTTTCTATGTATTCACCTGAATCACTTATATAACTGTGGGACTGATCAAGATCAAGGACAGAGTGCTGAGATGTGTCACATTAGACCTGTATTGAATGCTGAAAGCCGACTCTCGATGTGCACCCTTCTGGAGCTATTGCTCAGATAGCTGAGTCCACCCAGTGGTACAACCATTGAGCTCATATTCCTGAGATCATGAGAGTTTTGGATAGGTGGCTACCAATTAGGTATTCTGAAAACACTGAGATTCCGAGAAGGTCACAATTGGAAGGATCCTTGGTAATTATCTGTCCCTTTTCTTTATTGAGCAGGGAAGACAAAATCCCAGAGAGGGAAAGGGTTCTCAAAGCCACCAACATAGCAGAATAGAATTATTTAGCCCTCCAGACCTTGCTGCAGGTTTTATTCACAAAGGGAAATGGGCATTGCCACAAT
The DNA here is from genome assembly GCA_004024805.1 of Geosciurus inauris. Classification (NCBI taxonomy): domain Eukaryota; kingdom Metazoa; phylum Chordata; class Mammalia; order Rodentia; family Sciuridae; genus Geosciurus; species Geosciurus inauris. The sequence continues at coordinate 23,656 of PVHX01014732.1, forward strand.
CACCCAGAATATGTGAAGCTTCTTTCCAGTTGACATTAAAAATAAAAACAAAGACATGCTGTTCTACAATCTCTTCTCTAGCATAGTGGTGCAGAGAGCCAGAAGGTATCCTTCCTTCTTTCTAGATGGCATTGAGTGTCACCTGGCTTTCATGTACAATGTCATGAATGCTGCAACAGTGGGCCTGATAACACAGGTGGGGTGGGTGCACAATGACTTCCAAGAGCTGGTGGTGGGCTCTACAAGGAGCTTCCAGTGGCCCAGACCAAGGCAAGACTATGGGTCATGTTGAGGACAAAACTCTCAGCAGATGTCCAAACAGCCATTAGTTATTCTGAGCATCTCTCTGAGGAGGAGAAGCCTCTGCATGTACATTTTGCATACTTTTCACAGATTGGGCCCCAAAGGAAGAAAATGGATGGTTATAAAAACTTGCCAGTGAATTTCTTAACCAGCTGACAAGCTTATTTTTCACTTGACTTCCCTTGGTATTTTGGTTTTGCTCTTTTTCCCACTTAACTTCCAACTCCAGAGCCCATACATTCCCTTTCACTGGAAGGAAGAAGTCATTTATCAGAAGCTGAGCAAGCTGGCCCACCAGCAGTACAGAGGGGCCTCTGAAGCTTTCTCATGGTATCATCTCTGACTTCCAAGTCTTTGGCTCTGTGGCTCTCCCTGTCTTTGTCTTCTCTCATTGTCTTGGTTTTCTCTCTCTCTTTCTCTGTCTCTCTGTCTCTCATCTCTGTTCCTATGTATCTATCTCACTCTTTCTCTCTTTCCTCTTTCTGGCTTCTTTCATTCTGTCCTTAGGCTCCTCTTCCACGCCCTGAAATCTGGAGATGTCAGTGTTGCTGCTAAACCCTCCCAGAAGCACTGGGAGTTTTCCTCCAAACTTATAGCTCTGACCCTTGCCCTCAGTTGTCTAACTTTGAACAATGACTGTTATTAGAACATCTGGTGTTGAAGATTTAGCACAGGCTTTACTTGGAGCCAAAAAAAATGACTCCTAGGCTTCAGAAAATGTAGAACAGGAAAGGAGAACTATTGGGACTCCCTGGGGCTTCTCCTGGTGTGTGAAAATGCAACTGAGCATTTGAAGGTGGCTTATAGTGCACAATGCCTGAGGCCAGATGAAGGAGGCAGAATCTTGGTTTCTAGACAGATTTCTCCTAGCAAATGTGTTCCGTCACTCTGCGTTGCCTTACAGTTATGACAAAGCCTTCCAGCTTACAGCCCAGGGCCTCCTTGGCGCTCTGTCTTTACCTCCTTCGTTGCCCCACATATGCCTTCTTTTTTTTCAATTCCAAGATCCTCACCATTTCCTCAACATGCCCTCTGCTTCCATGCCTTTGTCCCTTTGCTCGTGTTGTTTTTGCACCTTGAATCCGTTTTCCTCCTCTACCACCCAACCACCAACACTGTATTCTTTAAAGCTTGCTTGTCTCCTAAGCCGAATTTGAAAGCGACCTCAAAGATTCAGCCCTTTAACGACTATTTGTTGAGCATCTACTCTGTGCCAGATATTTCTCTAGCTACCGGAGGCCCAGTTTTAAACAGAGCAGACTCTGGGAGCTGGGAGCTGGGAGCTTTCATTAATCAGGAAAGCAACACCAATAATTGTATAATGGCATCAGGGCTATGAGAACTTGACCAAGTCTGGGAGGTCAGGAAAGCCTTTGTTATGCCGAGGTAGATTGTAACATCAATAGGATGGATTAATTAGCTTTCAGCCTTGCAGAAGGAGGGAGTGTCTATGGTTTTGGAAGAGGAAGGGAGTCCTTGGAGCAAGGATATAGCACAGGAGGAGAGCAGAGAGGTGTAAGATGAGGTCAGGAGGAGGGTAGAGTTTGAAGACCAGCCAATACAGTTTACATTTTATTCATTGAGGAAAAATTGAAATCTTATTCATCATGAGATGGAAACCACTAGAATGTTCTGAGCAGGAGTTACAAGCTTTGTGAAGCTCCCCCTGGCTCCTGTATAGAAGATAGACTTGGAAAACGGAGCATGAACAGAGGTAGGAGACCATTTAGAAGGCTATTGCAGTCATCCAGGTGAGAGATGGTAGTGGCTAGGACGAATGTGGTGGCAGTAAAGATGGGGAAAAGGGACATTTAAGAATGAAAGTTGACCTGATCAGGGTAACTCCACATCATGTTCAGCTACAAGAATAGAATCCTTAATTAGAATAAGTTATACTCTATGTATGTATAATATGTCAAAATATACTCTACTGTCATGTGTATCTAAAAAGAACAAATAAAAACAATTAAAAAATTAGAGATGATATAATGGAAAGTGTACTGGGAAATGGAAGGGGTGTGGATAGTAGAGATATTTATTGAGTGCAAAATCCAAGGGAGAAGGTCTTGAGTTTGTTTTGGAGCAATTTGAATGGAACATTGCCATATTAGCTAACAGTCTTCAGTGCAATAGAAGGCACACTGTGTTCTAGTCCCCAACCCTGTATATTACTTCACCCCAGCTCAAACCCTGTGAAATAGAAGGTGATGATACTTTACATGTTTAAGTGAGGTAATGGAATGTCAGAAATATTAAGCAATTTGCCTGAGGAAAAGGTCACCATGAAACCTTGCCCTCAGATTCCCAGCCTCCGTACATTTATCAATTCAACAATTATTTGGGAGGACCACTCAGTGTGAAGCCCTGCTGGGTCCTGGAGTTACAGTTGTGAAAGCAACTGTGTGCCTGCCTTCAGTAGGCTCACAAAGAGTGTGTGTGTGGGGGGGAGTAGAGCTCAGCATCCAGCATAAGCAGTGATAGATGGTTGAGAACCCTGGGCACTGGGATGGGGTCAAGATGTAGGCCCAGGGGCCTGGGGCTGTGGCTCAGTGGCAGAGCGCTTGCCTCACATGTGCAAATGAATAAAATGAGGTCCATCAACATCTAAAAAATATTTTTAAAAAGATGTAGGCCCGAGAGTCTCACACACACACAAACACACACACACACACACACACACACACACACACACACACGCAGGTTCTATTTCTCTGAAACCTTTATATAGTTAGATAATACAGAGATAGCAGATTTGTTGTAAAGAATTGACTTAATTATGAAACTGGCTAGGCAAGTCCAAAATCCATAGGACACGCCCTCAAGAAGGGCAAGTTGGAACCTCTAAGACAAGAGAAGATGCTTCAGTCACAGGTGGAATTTCTTCTTCCTCTCAGAAAACTCAACTGACTGGTTGAGGTCCACCCACATTATCCAGGACCATCTCCTTTACTTAAAATTTAACTGACTGTAGATGTTAACCACAGCTACAAAATAACTTCACAACAGCACATAGACTCCTGCTTGATTGAATATTTTGGAACTATAGCCTGGCTAAGTTGACACATTGAACTGGCAATCAATCACAGGCATCCAGGGTAGGAACATTAAACAGTTTTCGTTAAAGAGATATTGAGTGAGCACCAGGCCCTAAGTGTACAATAGTAAACATGCCAGACGATAATCCCTGACAATTCAGCCTGGCCAAAACTTTGGTGATTGTGTCCCATTAGGATTTTTTCTAAATATTTTTTTCATTGTAGATGGACACAATACTTTTATTTTATTTATTTATTTTTATGTGGTGCTGAGGATCAAACCCAGTGCCTCACACATGCAAGGCAAGTGCTCTACCACTGAACCACAATCCCAGCCCCTCATTAGGGATTTTTACCTTCTATCTTTCCATTGAACTGAGAGTTCTATGTAACTCCAGAGTTGAAGGCATTTGTGATTTGTTCCTGACCTCCTTCCCTCCCTTCAGAGCTCAGCATGGACATTGACAGTTAGAAAATTCTTAATATGTGTTAATACAATGAAGTGAAATATTCGTGACCATTAGAGAAAGCTGCTATACTACAAAGATCAGTCATACTAGGCATCTTAGCCAACACCCTTTTCTGAATCATGGAATCTTTTGAGTAAGACAACCCCTCAGCAGTAATTTATTCTATTATTTTGATTTAAAATGGCCAGTTTTCCTCAATACCACCTTCCCTTGGCCTGCCCTGGGAGTCTTTATGCAGCTGTTCCTCTGTGGTCAGACCCACCAGTAAGCTCTATCCACCCTCTGGATCATAGCCCCAGGAGCATGGCCAGAGAGCTTGGGCCTCTGATTTGGGAATTCCATTTTGGAGACCATAAGGGGCCCCTTTAGCCCAAGCCAGATTTTTCTAAAATAATCTATGCTTGATTCAATACACAGCACAAACTGGAAACACCTTGGCCCATTAAACAAAAAATACTCCATGGACCATAACTCCATTGGTCTTCAGACCCCCTGAGGAAATTGTGTAAGCCACCACCCCCACAGAAAGCAGCAAACTGAGGAGCCAAGACAAGCAGAGGACAAACTAAACTCAGTTGCTGAAACAGGCATAGAAGGAGTAGCTCTCTGCTCAGGGTCTGAGCAAAAGGAGGGTTTTCCATTCTGCTGCCAACTCAATGCTGATGCCATGAGCTTGTAAATATAGTAATTAAGAAGAAAACGTTGAAAGAATAAAAGCCTTATAATTATCAAGAATACAAATAATAATAAATGTTGGTAAGGATGTGGGGGAAAAGGTGCACTCATACATTGTTGGTGGGACTGCAAATTAGTGTAACCACTCTGGAAAGCAGTATGGAAATTCCTCAGAAAACTTGGAAATGGAACCAGCATATGACCCAGCTATCCCACTCATTGGTATATATTGAAAAGATTTAAAATCAGCATACTATAGTGATAGAGCCCCACATCAGTATTAATAGCAGCATAATTCACAGTGGCCAAGCTATGGAGCCTACCTAGATGCCCTTCAACAGATGAATGGATAAAGAACATATGGTATAGACACACAATAGAATATTACTCAGCTATAAAGAAGAATGAAATGCTGACATTTTCTGGTAAATGGATGGAACTGGAGACTATCATGCTATGTGAAATAAGCCAATTCCAAAAGGTCAAATATGATATGCAAATACAAAATAACATGAAGGAAATAAAAAACAAAGAGAGAGGGAATTTCATCAAAATAGAGGAAAGATCATTAGAGTAGACAAAGGGGATAGAGGAGGAGAAAGGAGGAATGGGAAAAAAGGGAAGAATAGTGGCATGAATCTGACTGAACTCTCATATGGATATGCATGGATGTGCCAGCATGGGTCCTGGCATCAGGTGTGTCCATGGGACTTTAACTTTTTTTAAAAATTGTAAACTGTAAATGCATTGAAGAAGGGTCAGTGGAGTGGAGGGAGGGGCACGGGCGGAGGGTGCCAGGCATGCTGGGGGCTGAACTGGAGTGGGTTACATGCCATGTTTTTATGATAATGTCAGAGTGTACCCCGATGTTGTATATAACTAAAAAGAATAACTAAAGTAAAAAATATATAAAAAAGAACAAAAACCTTAAAATAGCTGTCAATTCATATAGAATAAGAGCAAAGAGGAAGATTTGTCATACCAAATATGAAGTTATAATACAAATTTGCTGTCATTTAAAAATTATAGTATGTACTGATACAGAAGGAAAATGATCCCAAAGGAAAATAACAAACAGTGTAATAGTATATACACACACATACATATATACACATATACACACATACATATTATATATATATATATATATACATATATTCATATATGTGTTGGAATCACAAATTAATCAAGAAAGGAAGTATTTTTCAATAAATAATGCTGAGAAACATGGGTAGATTCCCATATTGTACCATATATAAACCCTGATTTCTGAAGAATTCAAAGCCCAAACATAAAAGGTAGAAACAAAGACATTGAGATAAAACATGTTAAAAGACACGTGTGACCTTGAGAAGAACAAGTATCGGACCTAAACTAAAATCTTCAAATCATAAGGATGGATAGATCCCACAAAAATAATAAATTTTTGTTCACAAAATTATAACATAAAAAGTAGAAAGATAAATAACAGGTGAATAGTTTTGTTACATTTAAAAATAAGAAGGGGTCAGTTAGCAAGAAGACAGGAGTCTAAATTGGGAGAGAATAGAAAGAAGCAGTTTTCTTCAGAGGTCCATTTTCCTCCATTTCCAGCAGAATGGTGAAGCTAAATAGAAAACCAAGCAGCAGTTTGAAGTAAGTAGATGTATGTGGAACATGGACTGATCTCAAAATTATAGCGCTGATTTCTTTCTTTCTTTTTTTTTTTTTTTTTGAAAATAAGAAACACAAGATTTATAGCACAATAACATTTATGCAAATTAAAAACTCATACCCAAAACAACACTATATTTTATAAGAACACATACATATTCAGGGATTCATCTCAAATGCATTAAAGTGGGTGCCCATGGAGGGGGTGGAAAGGTGTGGGGACCTGGGATAAATGGGAAGAAAAAAATCGAATGAGGAGGAGGCCTTGTAAATACTGTGGGTGAGGCTGCCAGCCAGCCCTGAACTGAGGGGTGGATTTAACTCTACATCTGAAGTCCACAAATAAGTTTTAGTGGCATGCTTTTCTTAATAAGAGCAAAGGGAAAGGGGAGTGGCTGCTTAATGGGGACAGAATTTCCTTTTGGGGTGATAGAAATGTTATACAATTAACAGTGGTGATGGTTACATAACATTTCGAATATATTAAATGCCATTGAAATGTACATTTTAAAATAGTTGAAATGGTAAGTTTCATGCTGTGTGGATTTTACCTCAATATAAATAGAAAGAAGGAAAGGAGAGAGAGTGGCTGACCAGTCAGAACTCCTCAGAACACAGCCTGATCCCCTCAATCCTCCTCAAGGCATAACTGTCTCTAGTCTACTAGCCCTTGAGGCCAGTTTCCCCTCTGCAGTACAAGGACCTCTTGGGCCTGACTCCATGCAAACCTGTCATGGACAAACAATGCCCAGGAGTGAGGGCTGGAGGCCTGGCTGTTAGCCCCATGTCGGCCCTTGCCTCCCTGGTAGCGAGTTCTAGCCCTGTTTACCTCACAGATCCATTGTGACGATCAAATGCATTGACAGATGAGAAAGAGCTCAGTGCCCGACAAAGTACTGCTCTGTGTGAAGGATTATCGGGGATATTTATGACCAAGCTGAATTGCTCACGAGGCAATTTTCTCTCCTTTATTCCTTCTTGACATGGCAGCCAATTTCCATTTTAGTGACTTGGGATTTTGAGGAGGCAATATTGCAATCCTTCCCCTCTTTCCCAGGGCTTGCCAAAAATTTGATCATTCCTCTTAACGTCAAATTAAAACAACTGAGAGTCATGCAGTGTGTGGGTGGGGTGAGCTCAGAGCTTGTTATTCAGGCATGGATGGCTATTCAAAGCTTGTTTCTTCTCAGAGTCCCAGGTTGGCAGCACACATGTATAGGGTCCTTTCCATGCACCTACCAGAGTGCATGCTCAAGGCCTTCATCCTCACTCTGCCCAGAGATGTCTACAAAGGGGCCAGCTCTGGCAAGAGTGGGATACTTCCAGGCTGCAGGACAAGTTGATGGGTGGCCTTAGGCCATTTTTCTTTTCTTTGGACGAGCTACCAGTAGTTCTTTCTTTGCATGGAGGCCCCTGAAGTGACCTAGTTGGTGCCACTCGGTCTCAGGGTGCTTAGAAAGGCAGTCCTGCCCAAAGTCTTATTTCTCAAGTTCAACAGTTTTGGTCAGGGCTCATAGTCATGGCTGGAGTTAGTACTATGAACATTCCAACATATATGCATTGTGTTCCTTCACGAACCAGGTCATCACACACAACCTATGTGGGCTTTCCTATCTAATGGAGCCCTTGAAACAGATGTCTGTTTTCATAGGGAGGCTTCTCACCTCTCCCCTCCTCTTTGCCGTGTTGCTGACCAAAGGTAAATAACATTAAAACAAAGATCTTACTGTATGTCTCCTTTGCTTTCAAACATTCCAAAGGACAACCTAACAGAATGCAAATGCCTCCATTTGGCTTTCATGGGTGTTTCAGTCAGCTTTTTCACTGCTCTGACCAAAGGACCTGACAAGAACAATTTAGAGGAGGAAAAGTTAATTTGGCTCACGGTTTCAGAGGTCTTAGTCCATACACAGCTGACTCTTGTTCTGGGCCCAAAGTGAAGCAGAACATCATGGTAGAAGAGTGTGGTGGAGGAAATCAGCTCAGGAAATGGCACCAAGAAGCAGAGAGAGAGAGTTCTGCTCAGCAGGGTCAAAAGAGAAACCCCAGAGGCATACTTTCAGTGATCCACCTCGTCCAGCCACACCCTACCTGCTTTCAATTACCACCCAGTTAGTCCATTCAAGTGCATCAATGCATTGATTAGGTTAAGGCTCTCATAACCTAATCATTTCACCTCTAAGCCTTCCTGCATTGTCTCACACATGAGCTTTTTTGGGGACACCTCATATCTAAACCAAAACAATGGATATGCATGATCAGGGCTCTGAAGATCTTTCCCTTTTTTTCCTCCCTTCTCCCTTTAGCCCTACAAAGTTCTCACCACTCTTCTGAATACACCAGACTTGTTTCTTACCTCACATTTTATGCATATTGTTTCTCTTTACCAGAAAAGTCTATTCTGGTTCTTTGCGGAGAAAAGTCCTCATCTTTCAGTAGCTAGCCTCATTCTCCAGAGTCCCTCCAGTGCACATTTCTAATATGGCTCTCATAATTCCCAGCATATGGCACAGGGCCCCAGTGATCTGCTACTGGGTTTGTCTTTCCACGTATTAAATGTTGACCTGTCTTGAGATGCAGATAAGCTTTTCCATCTGTCATCATTCTGTGGCCATGTGTCACCAAGATGGGAGCCTAGATGTCTTCCTTCCCCCCTTCTTTACTTCCTCCCTTCCTCTCTTTCTTCCTTATCTCCCTCATGTCCTTCTTTTTTCCCTCCTTGTTGTCATTCCTCACTCCTTTCTTTCTCGGAGCACGTCACAGCCTTACTTCTCCTCCAAACCCCTCAGACCCAGGTCCACATTGAAGCCCTATGGCAGAAACAAGGCAGAACCAAAGAGTGTGTGTGACAATGACCTCCCAGCTGGCCACTCACCACAGTGCCTACTCCTTTGATAACAGAGGGAAAACCTGCATGTAGTTCCAAGTGTGGCTTTGCAGGACCACTAGACCAAAGGCCCAGATCTTCTTAATCTGTTTATGGTCACTATGAAATATTCACACCTAAAATAACAGACAGTATATTAACCAGTGAATAAGATTTTCGTGCCATTCAAAAATGATCCAATACACAGCAAGACTTGAAATAGACAAACATCAGGTTCCAGCCAGCTCCAACTCAAAATCCTCAAATGTCACTAATTAATGATGATTCCATCTGGCTGTGATATTATCTCTGCAACTGGTTGAAAATCCCACCTGAAACCAGGGTTTCAGGTCTGTGGTAGCTCAACCGGGAACTACTGCTATCAACTTGGAGCTCAACAGCAACTTTGGGGTCACAAAACAGTGGTTACCAACATTTGGAATGGCCCTCTCAATTGTACCTTTCTGTACATAGTACTTGAAGCTGTCCTGTAGCACAGATTCTCAGCCCTCAGCATATTTAGACAGTCATTACCTTCGCTGCCTTGTTTTGAAGCCAAGAAAAACTGTTTTCTGTTCCACATGGTCAGAACAGAAAAGAAAGAGCAAGACCATGCCTGCAAAAATGAGCTGTGTTCCTGGGAATCTTTGCAGGCCAGGTTCCTCTTCCCAGACTCTTTGTTCCCCTACCTGCCTGCTGGCCCACATCTGCACAGAACTGGTTTCTTTCCTGAACCCACTGCTATTATGGACACATAATTGCTTCCTAAAGAGTTGTGTGTTTATTTTATAGGCGTAGTAGGAAACACAGACACATCTGCACACATTAAAAAAAATCAAGGACCTCACTGGGCTCCTCATTCTTTTAACAAATATTTATTAGCATCTACTCTGAGCCAGGCACTGAAAAGGGATGAGGCCTAACAAGAAGCAGTAACATGATCAAATAGGGCTGGAAGGAATCTCTGGACATTCACAAATCAGGGGGGCTTTTAAATATCAGGGTAGGGAACCCCAGCCTTTGTAAAAGAGGGGTCAAAATGAGGAGACATGGGCCATGGTTTGGGGGACCTGGCAGGAGGATGTGTACCCCAAATTCTTCCACTGTTTTGAGGGGGGCCTCCAGCCCAGCTGCTCTTTCTAAACATATTGCATATCCTAGAGCTCGGAGATGAAATCAATCTGCAGAGGTGAGTCACAGGCAGACAGCAAGCGCAGTCACAGAGCCTTGTCTGCATTCCCAATTTGCCTGCTCAGGTTGTCGCCTTGTTAATGCTATTTACCAAGCCCAGTGCCCAGAATGCCTGTCCCCAGCCCCTGCTCAAGCCCTCCAGCCATTGTCCCTGTATGTCTGTCACATCTTGTCACTGTTTCTCTGAATCCAACAGGTCTGGGCAGCCTGTCTACGGATGCCTGCTCACACTTGTGTCCCCAGAAGCTAGGAAGGCCACCTAGAATCCCCAGACGTACCCCTTCCCAGTACTGGTCCCAGAGGTGAATGTCCTATAGCTACACTCTTCTTCCCTTTCCTCAGTCAAGAAAAGTAACAGCTTCACCAACAGCTCAGCAGCATGGCACTGTGTTGCTGGCACATGTGTCCAGAGTCCCTGGCAGTGAGAGAAGGGGGCAAGGTGCCAGGTTCCACAAAGATGTGGAGATAGGGAGATCTGGAGAAGACACCCAGGGAGCTTCCTCCTTCTATGTCCTGTGCCCACGGCTCCCTTTCTCAAATTCCTTTTCACCCAAGGGTCTTAGAGTGCTCCCCTCCCTGAAATTCAGGTCGCACAAAAGAGCTCCTGCACCTGGGAGGGTGGTTAAGGATTTGGAAACCCTGGATGGTCAGTTCCATTCATGGCGCACGAGCGCCCCCATCGTGTTCAGCGCCTGGAGGTGGAACAGCATCAGAGAGAGCTGTCTTCAGCAGGAGGCAGCCTGTCCACTCATGGCAGGCTACACCCTGTGCCAGGCTGCAGCTAGCACCCAGCCTGACCATCTGCCCACCCCATGTCCTTGGTTTTCCAAGACCTTAGTCCAAGAAGCTGTGCCTCTTGCAACACTGGACATACCAGGTGAATATTGGTGACACTGGAGCAGTTCCTACCTCCCCAGAGCCAGAGTGTACCAGAATGCCAGATCAGAAGGGTCACCAGAGACAGTGCCCATTATACAGATCAGAAAATAAAGGATTCAAATACAAGGCAGTCCTTTGTCCAAAGAAAATTCTAGATATTGGGGCTGGGATTGTGGCTCAGTGGTAGAGGACTTGCCTAGCATGTGTGAAGCATTGGGTTCAATCCTCAGCACCACATACAAAAAATAAGCAAATAAAATAAAGGCATGCTGTCCATCTCCAACTACAAAAATATTTTTTAAAAAAGAAAATTCTAGATATTGGTATAATTTCACCACAATTCCAATCTAACTCAAGTCCTAAAGCCCCTCTAATCACTCGCCTCACCCTAGTGGACCAGATGCAAGTGTAGGGCTATGCTCTAGGCACTCAGACCTTCAAGAACCAGAGGGTCGCCTATGGTTCCCCAGGATGCCTACTCCTCTGGCTAGCCTGTGATTCCATCACTCTGTGAAGAAGTTGGAAGGGCCTGGATGTGGCACAAACCCAGGCTATGAAATTGAGTTGGCATTTAAATGACCTAACAACAAATTGCTCAATTTAATTTGCTTACTCAATCCAATAAAGGAGAAACAAGAAAACCCATCTAATTAAAAACATTGATCCATAGAAACTGGCAACTGCAAAGGCCTTGCTGGAAGTTAGAACTTCAACAAATTTGAGTGATGCAAGGGTTTGAGTTGGGATAAGACAAATCTATTCTCCTCCTGCCCCCAGGAAGGCTGTAATGGGCCCTAAGAAACTCCTTACTTAAAATAAGCAGAAAACTGATCCCATAAGGGAAAGCAATTTGTTCAGTTCAACCAGTAAAGACAAGTGAATTCCAGGATATGTGAAACTCAAGAAAGAATCAGGTTCCTGCTCCACTCCATCCTTGCTCTTCAACACTGTTGCTTAATTGGCTTCCTGAACCCAGCATCCCATCCTGTTTGCCCAGCCAACAAATCTGCACACTTCAAGACCATGAGCAAACATTAGGTTCTCAGGGACAAATCTGTCCATGGGGAGCAAAATAGCAGCTTACTCAGACCCTGCTCAGAGCATTGCCTTGTTTAAGTCATGTGAGTATGCAGTAGGTTGAAAGCTCAGAGGAATCAAAGCCAAGATGGTTTCACTGAATATAAAGATAATGTCCCCTTCCCCAGCTTCTCTACTGTGCTAGGTTCTAGGTTTCCAGGAATCAAAATTTCCAAGTCCTCAACAAATGGAGATGTGGCTGGACCCACTTAGATTATGGGGCTCCTACCAAGCCCTCTATAAGCATGGCCCTGGTCCCAGCCACAGTGCCAAGCCCCTTTTGGACTCATGCTTAGCAAACCTTTTGTCTAGAAATGCATCTTCATTGCCTTACCCACTGGGCCTAGCTATAGCTGGCTTGGTGTTGGGCCCTAAATCAAGGCTAGATTGTCCTTCCAGGGAAATGTCCACCTCAGAGAGAAGCAAAATCACTTAGTATTTGGCAGCTCAGTTTCTGCCAGGGGGAAGGTGACCTGCAATTGAACCCACAGCTAGTATGACACACCATTCCTCCTGCTGGGACCAGATGGCACCCCATGCATGCTTACCCCAGCTTCCTGTTCAGGTTGAGAAGCTTTGCCTTCAGCAGAGCCCTCTAGAGAGCACGTACACACACACACACACACACACACACACACACACCTTGCCCCCCCTTGAAAATAGTTTGGCTACAGGTGGACTAAATCAACACACAGACCTATCCCCAAGGAAGAGGGAGAACAAAATCCTCAAATAAAGATGAGCACTGGGACTGAACCATATACCCACTGGTAGAAGATCAAAGGAAACTTGAGGGAAGAGGTAATATTAGAGTTGAATTTGAAATATGAGAGATATGTTTCAGGCTAGAGCTTTGGGGGAACAACTAGGAATAAACTGAGTTTCTTGTGGGCTGGCTTCTGGTGGGTTATGGGATGCCAGAGTCATGTGCAGCTGCAGCACACCTGGGGCCATGAAGACAAGCAGTGACGTGGGGTTGGGGTGCAGCCTAAGAATTTTTGGGACTAGGGAGGGTGATCAGTGTTTATGAGGGGAATCAAAATGGGAGATGAGATAGCATATCATGAAAGGAATGTTCTGAAGACCAGGAGCCAGGCACAGCAAGATAGAGAGGAAGAAAATTCATGACAGAGGGACAGCAACTGTGAGGCTGCCAAGACAAGAAAAATTTGTGTGTGTGCAAGAAAATTAAAGGGATCCTGGAGTGCCTGGGCTGGAAAAAAGCATGGTGAAAGAAAGAGTGGGCCAAGTTCAGAAACACTGACAGAGCCATTTCCATTGAGCAAGACCTGGGGACCACAGGCATGAGTTTGGATTTTATCCTAAGAATAATAGAAAAACACCAGAAGGTTTTAGGCTGAGGAGTGATGGAATATGATTCTTGTGGCCCCTCTGGTGGCCAAGTGGACAATTATTTGCAAGAGAGAGCAAAGATTGGAACCAGGCTACCACTTTAGAGGTGACTGCAGCTGTCCAAGGAGAGAGTCAGTGGTGGCCTGGGCCAGGGCAGGGGCAGTAGAGGTGGGAGAGGTACATGGATTCTGACCATACTTTGAAAGTAAAGCATACAGTATTTCCTCACTGATTGGATATGGCCGGTAAAGGGAAGAGACTTCCATGGGTATGACCAGAGCAACTAGGACTGTTGTGCCATTACCAACATGAACAAGATGTTGGGGAGAGGAGCACTGGAGAGCTGAGTTAGGCTGATGTTAACTTGGAAACACCATAGTGCTGTGAAGTAGATATTTGGAAATACACTACCATCTGGGTACTACTTTTATGCATCATTTGAACAATTATTTACATCATCATTTTCTTTAAAGCAATCTTAAATAGGTTGACTTTTTTTTTTTTTCTTAAGCTCAAGGCTAAGCAATCCTGTCCATAGCAATCGACAGTTTTGAGAACTACTAGTATTTATTTTCTAAATGTACATTAAAATAAGTAATGACACAATCATAGTGTCCAGGTCCCCTTTCAATCCAATTCTGGCATTTTCTACTTCTCTATCCTCCAGCAGGGTCTGTGCCCCTAGCATGCACAGGCTTGGACTGGGCAGTTGGCCTTGAAACCCAGGAAAATCTGAGGGAATTCAATACAGTGATGCATTGAAGGAGAGAGACTGGTCCAATAGCTCTGCAAAGCCCTGGGGAGCAGCCACCTATCCGCCCCCACAAGCCCTGCTCAGTCCACTGCTTGATGAGTGAGGGGCAATTCACAGAGGAGAATCCACCCTACCCACTTTTCTGAGCTCCATGCGCCCTCTGGTGGCCGGGTTCCTTCTTGTCTGCACCTTAAGGACTTGTTTCCGGGCTATGGAGGGGGCAGGGGTACACATGCCTTGGCCTCCCTCCAAAGGTGGGAGTGAGTGGTCAGACTAGCTTTAAGCTCCCGACCAAGGAATGGTTAAATATTGCTAAGGCTTGGACTCAAGCTAGGCTGGGATGGGGGCGTGGTGGGCGGGAACAAGGGCTTTTGTTTTGTACAGAAGGTTACCAATGCAGAGAAAAACAAATTGATGGCCATATACAAATAGGGCAATTTACCTTCCGTGGGTATTTTCAGAGGAAAATAAACAACATTCCAATTTAAACATTTTTTTTAATTAAGAGCAGGGAACATCAGGCTGTGCTGAATAAATACAGCACATAATGGAAAATGTACTTCACTTCTTATATTACAGCTAGTTACAGGAGAGAGGCGGGGGCGGCGGCCAGCGAGACAGGAGAGAGTCACACTCTCGCAGAGAGAACAACAGAGAGCGGGTGGGTGGAGGTTGGTCAGAAACAGATACTGTGTCTAGGCTGACATCCAGGTACTCACAGGGACAACCACATCATATTCACACAGATGCACAAACACCACACACAGGAGCGTGCACACACACACACAGAGTCTCAAACAAACTTAAGAGAAAATAGACATTTGAGGCACAACAAAAAGTTGTGGGAGATTGTGCCCGAGGATGTCTCAGGAAAGGAAAGCTAAGGAGAGTGGGGGAGCCAAACCCTAAAGTATATGTATTGAACCAGTGGGCTTCCCATGTGACCCAAAAGGGCCACCTTCTTTGCTGTAAGGAAATCAGCAAAGACCAGCTTCAAGATTCAATAGCCAGCCCATGATGTGGGCTGGAGATAAGCACCTGTTGGAACTGGGCTGCAGGTGAACCAGGCTTCAGGGAGAAATATTACAGATTTCTTGCTAAAACTAAGGCAAAATTTTTCAATTTTCTGGCCCCAGTGCCATCCTAGTCCTGCAAAAATAACATCTTGTCCAGGTTCCAGCACTTGTCGAAAACTAAAGTCCTTAGTGAACCCTAGCAACAAGCACCTTGGCAAGCAACTGGCTGGGTCTCCAAGGACTCCTCCTGTTGGCTGGGCCTCTCTTGAAGTGGAGGGGCTTATGAGTGTTTTCTTCCATCCCAGTATCCAAAGGGTATTTCACAGAGAACTGTCCCAAGATAAATATCTTCCTGCTGCTGCCACTGTCAGTGATCAGGATCTTGTTCTGGGTAATGTTACAGATCCCACCAGGTGAGGAGGTTTCCCTTGGTAATATGTATTACTGTAAGCTAGGAAAGAGGCCAAGAAATAAAACTAAATTTCAAAGAAGTCTGACTAGAAGAATGAATTCACATAAAAATGAGTAGTGACACCAAAAGCACAGGAAACAAGAAAAAACTAGACAAATTGGACTGCAACAAAATTAGAAAGTTCTGTGCATCAAAAAACACAATCAACAGAGTGAAAGGCAGCCAATGGAAAGGGGAAATATTTTCAAATCATATCTAATAAAAGGTTAATATCTATAATGCAGAAAGAACTCCTACAACTTGACAACTCAAATAAAAATGGTCAAAGAACTCGATTAGAAATTTCTTCAAAGAGAACATACAAAGGACCAACAAGCATGTGAAAATATGCTCAAAATCACAACTCATTAGAGAGATTCCAGTCAAAACCACAATTAAGACACAGTCTCACACAGATAAGGATGACTATTGTCCAGAAAAACAAAATAAGAAATGTTTGTAAAGATATGGAGAAATTGGAAAAAATTGTGTGTTGTTGATAGAAATATAAAATGGTGCAGCCACTGTGAAAATGGCATGTAAGTTCCTCAAAACATTAATAATAAAGTTATCATGTGATCCAGCAACTACACTTCTGGGTTGATATACAAAAGAACTAAAAACGGGGTCTCCAAGAAATATTTGTGCACCCATGTTCATAGCAAGAGTATTCAAATAGCCAAATGGGGAAAACAACCCAAGTGACCATCAACATCTGAATGAATACACAAAACAGCATATCTGTACAGTGGAATAATGTTCACTCTTACAAAAGGAAAAAAGTTCTGGCATGTATTACAACATGGATGAATCTTGAAGATACTATGCTAATTGAAATAAGCCAGACACAAAGGACAAATACTGTATGATTGCACATATATGAGGTCCCTAGAGTAATTAAGTTGATAGAGTCAGATAGTAGAATGATGGGTACCAGGAGCTGGGAGGAGGCGGAGTAAGGATTTGTTTAATGGGTACAAAGTTTTAGTTTGGGAGTCAAAAAGGTTTTGGAGATTGAGTTCATGACAATGTGAATCTACTTGACACTACTGAATTATACCTATAAATATGGTCAAGATGGTTAAATTGATATGCATATCTCCACAATAAATGAAGGAGTGGATGTTGTGCATGGACATGAAATCATGAGTTCACAGGTAGATCGTCTTGCCCACTAATCAGTATTTGTCCCTCAGGCTGCTGAAATCTAGTTATACCAGGTCAAATACCTGCTCCTCCAGAAGATCCTCCCCAGCTACCTAGGAAAAACCACGTTTCTCTCGAAATACAGCTGCTGGCAGATGGAAGCAGAGTAGTTTGTGTTAGTTGTGCTCATTCATTCATTCCCACTGTGTTCACTCACTGCTCCAGTGAGTAAACATCTCAGAATGTCTACTCTGTACCAGCCATGTCAGTGCGGCTGCAGACAGCAATAAGGGAGACTGTCTAGGCCTTGCCCTCAAAGAGCCCACAGTCTGGAGGGGAAACCACATCCATTAAAATCAAGCACAGAGTCTAATAAGAGCCAGGCAGAGAGGCTCTTGAGCCATGTAGGGGCCAGCAGAGGCTGGCAGGGGAGTGGGTGCAGGCAAGGGGGTTCTCCAGGGAGCTGGTTGGTACCCAACTTGAGTCCTAAAGGATGAGTAGGAGATACAGGCAGGGGAGGATTGCAGTGGGCATGCCAGGCAGGAGTCTGGACAGTGGCAAACAAATGTGAGGAAAAGGGAGGAAGAAGAAAAGAATGTATATAGTAAAGCTGAGCAATAACCACAAGTAGTTGAAAGGAATTTATTAACTTTAAGTGCTACTAAAGCACATATGAACTTAGAGTATCCCTCCCACCACCAGCCTTCAAGTGCTCTTTGGAAATGTTCTGCATAGAGGGGCGATGACCAGTGCTGCCAGCCACCTCCTTCTCTGGGTGGCATTGCCCACTGGATGATTGTCAATTGCCTCACTCCTCACTCCCTTTCCTGGAATGGACCAGAGATCAGAGCATCATCATCTCCTGGTCCAGAGATGACTGCAGAGATGCCACTCTTGGCTGGCAGACAGACAGGCCAATCAACAGAGCAGTGTGGCTACATACAAAAGAGCTAGAAAGGAGTAAGAGGGCAGCAGAGAAGATCATTATCCACACCTTCAGTTCCAGGACAGATTCCTGCAGGACAGTTCAGCTGCTGCTTTCTTATTTCCTCAGACTTGGGCAAGCTGAAGCTCCTGGAAACACAGCCAACACAGTCTCTACTGTCCACAAGCTTGGCTGTTAGCTACACTCAGAGGGGGTACCCCTGGATGTTCAGATTAAAAACATAAGCCTCAAAGAGGCTTTAGGAAGAATTCAGAGAATCAAGCAATGTAATGCATACGGTCTAGAAATCTATACAGCTCTTCTAGCTCCTGGGGTCAAGGCAAAGAAGGCTGCAGAAACCATCAGGCTCCCACCATTATGGCTGCTCAGCAGCAGCTGGCTCCGGGCTGGTCATGCCATCTGACAGGTAATCCTCCTCATTTTGCTTCATCTTGGTCTCCAGAACTGTGATGCGCTGCTTGAGCTTCTGTTGGGCCCCCGTGTACTCAGCCAGCAGGCGGGCAAAGCGAGTGTATAAGGTCTCCATGTTGGTCTCCAGTTGCTCTAGTTTTTCCTGAACATCCACCTCCATGCTGGTTGCCACCTCATTCTCATCCAGCAGCCCCTCCTTCATCAAGATCTCCCGACCTCTCTCCTCCAAAACCTTCTTGGCATCAGGGTACTCAGTCACAGCTTCCATGAGATCATCCTTGGACAAGCAGAAGAGATCCGAGTAGCCCAGGCTGCGGATATTGGCTGTGCGCCGATTGCCCATTTTGCTCCCCTTAATGTTAAGGATACTGATCTCTCCAAAGCAGCTCCCAGCAGAGAGTAGAGCATACTGAGTCACACCATCATCAGCCACCACTGCCAACTTGCCCTCCTTGATGATGTACATCTCCTTGCCAATGTCCCCCTTACGGCAAATGTAATCTCCAGGGCTGAAGACCTGAGGACGAAGCTTCAGCACCAGCTCTACCAGCAGACCAGCCTCACAATCCTGGAAGATGCGTACTTTCTTGAGTGTGGAAAGATGGACATTGATGGCTATCTCAGCCCTGAGCTTAGCTGGCAGATTCTTGAGAACTTCTCGCTCATCCACTGTCTTTTTATTGGTCCACAGGTAGTCAAACCACTTAATGACCTTGGCTTCCATCTCCTTGCTGACCTTGCGGAACTGCATGTAGTGTTTGACAGCATCAATTTTGGCCTGGAACTCTGCCCTGGTGGCATTCATGTTGGAGATCATGGAGCCCACATTTCCCACAATGGTGGCAAAGATGAGGACGCCAATCAGGAAGTCAAAGATGACAAATAGGTACTCCTCATCCTTTACAGGGGGTGGTGTCTCCCCAATGGTGGTGAGGGTCAGTGTGGACCAGTAAAGACAGTAGATGTATTCCCTGGCCAGGTAGCCATATTCAGGGTCAGTGATGTTGGGGTAAACCCAGGTATCAACCCCAAAGCCAATGGACTTGGAGATGGCATAGTAGATACAAGCATTCCAGTGGATGATGACCAAGATGTAGAGCACCAGGTTGCTGATACGGAAGATGTTGGGGTAGCTGGTGCGAGTCTCAGTGCGATCAAAGAACTCAAACATACGGGCAAAGTGTAGCAGGCGGTTAAAGCGCAGCTCAGGACTATGGATGCCCACAGCAAAATAGATCAGGTCTGTGGGGATGATCGAAGCCACATCCAGCTTGAACTGCAGGGTATGGATGTAGTTGTCTCGCAGTTTCTTGGTATCTTTAACCAGCAGCCCCTGCTCTAGGAAACCTAACAGACATACAAGCCAGTATGTCACCTCTTCCTTCAGGCCTGTCCTTCCTTATAGGGTAATAGTAAGCAAACTAGTCATTTAGCTATCCATCTCAAGGAGGGATATAGCTCACATGGTAGGCTGTCCAGAAGGACCCCAAGAGAGCACCCCAATCCAAACTGCTGGAAGCATGTGAGACCATGAGGTTGAAAAAAGGATCAATCACCTACCAGAGTTCCAGCCAAGGAGTTGAGTCCAATACCATGTCTAGTAGATTTCTTGAAAATCTGGACTCTGATCTTTGGACTTAGGGGTCATACTGCCACCTGTGCTTCCCAGATGCTTACTCACCTGTGCGCAATCTGATGAAGAGGTCTGCAATGTAAACCAAATCTGAGAAGTAGTCCAGCACCAGCCACGCCAGGAAGTAACCTCTCTGTAGGTCACTGAAGCAAGCTCTGTGGAAAACAAGGCTGGCTTCACCCTCAAAACCAATTAAGATCTCCTGGAAGCCCCAAGCTGAATGCCCATTTGAGCAAGGCTCGAGTGGGCCACAAGGGGCACTGATGAGTCACAGTCAGCCTGGTGCCAAGGAGACACTGGCAAGTGACTTCTACCCCAATCCTTCTCATTACGTAGACATCAGTGCATGTGCATCACCATTGGCCATTAATTGCCTACCTCACCTGTTAGACTGTGAAATTCAGGAAGGCAGAGACCTCCTCCATCATCACTGCCGGCCCTATGCCTAGCCTGGGGCACCCGGATTCAAGTGCTTCATGGTGTGAGTTGAATGAATGAATATGCCATTGGAAGAACAAACTACAGTGCACAGTTGAATAGATTCCATCTTCATCACCTTGACATATACCTACTGAGCACCCAACCCAGAACACTGGCCAGCCAAGTGTAGGTAAGCCCAGGTGAGCTAGGTTTAGCCTAGAAGCAGTAGGAATGGAGATAGGTTGGATGCTGCAGGAGCTCTGTAGGGTAAATTAACAGGACTTGGTGATGGATGGGGCGGGGCCTAGGAAAGGGCCTGGGGATAGGGAAGATTAGGTGATAGAATCCAAGATGGTGATCCAGGAAGTATATTAGGAGTGGTCACATTTAGAATCAAATTCCAGCCCCTGTCCCACAAAGCCTGAAGAACCACCAGTGTCTGCCATTGTCATGACCTTCACCCACACTAGGCCCTCCCAAGATAAGGGCTTTGCTCTTGTTCCTTCTGTGCAGAATGCTCCCTCTGCCAAGATCAGTATCTAAACAGCTGATTGCCTCCCACCAATGAGGTCTCTGCTATGGTCTCACCTTCCAGAGAGGCCCACCCTGACCGCCATTTCTCCAGCAACTTTGACATCAGTCCCTGGAATCGTGTTGGTCATTTCATGTTTCATGTTGCCAATTACTGTGTCTAGTAGCCTAAGAGTTGCAGGAGAGAGATACCATGCCTGTCTTGCTCACTAAATTATCCCCACTACTGAGCCTGGAGCCTGGCACCCAATAAGTGCTCAGTCAAATTCTTTATGAATGACTGAAGTAGGAGCAGAAAAGAGTGAGGAATGCTGTCAGGGATCTAGAAGGACACATCCAGAAGGCTTTGAAGGCCATTCTTAGGGCTTGAACTTTGTCCTGTGGGCAATAGGGAGCTATTGAAATGTTTTCTGAGGAGGGAGTAGTATCACCAAATCCCAGTTTCTAAGAATCACATTTGTTGCAAGTGTGGTAGATGCAAGAAATAGATATGGCTGCTGCAGGTGTCCCAGGAAGAGAAGAAGGTGAGGCTAACACCTTTAAGACTTTCTTTAAAGGGATAATGGGATGTCAAGGTAGATAGAGGTGGTATTGGCAGCCAGAGAGTCCAGAAGGAAGGTTGGCTTGTTACATCCTCTTTCTTAAGCTAGAACTGGCTGGGACCTGTGTGCTCTCAACCCCAGGGCCTATGGACTATGCTACTTTTGGCTACCCTCTTCCAGTCCCCTCCTTACTCACCTGGCCACCAGCAGACACCAGTTGTACAGGACAGGCATAGCAATGACAAACAGCCAGCGGTAATACCAGTCCCCAGCTGGGTCCAAGACAAATAG
Organism: Geosciurus inauris; assembly: GCA_004024805.1. Classification (NCBI taxonomy): domain Eukaryota; kingdom Metazoa; phylum Chordata; class Mammalia; order Rodentia; family Sciuridae; genus Geosciurus; species Geosciurus inauris. The sequence continues at coordinate 45,299 of PVHX01014732.1, forward strand.
TTCAAATTTCTTCCTAAGGAAGCAAAAAAGGTCAGGTTTGAGGTCCAGTTTCCCCAAGGTGGTGGCACTGCATCTCCTGGAGGCCTAGGGACCCCACGAATCACTACTTAAGGGAACGTGTAGGATGAAGAGTATATTGGCTTGGGGCCCCATTTTTCAGGGACCCATAGCCTGGTACCAGACATCTGACAGGTGAAGGACACTCCCCTTTCTGACTATGGAGTGGCCCATTGGCTCCCATGCCCTCTGGAAGCCCCCAGCCCAGAGGGCTCGTCAAGGGGCAGAGTTTTCAGTAGAGATGGGCATCAGGGCCTGGAGAAGGATAAACACAGGTTGGTAATGCAAGCTTAGACCTGTTCCCACATCCCTTCTAGGAAAAGAGAGAAACTCTGGGCAAGTGAGCACCACATGCTTACTGCCCACTCCACTCTTCCATTTTGGTCCCCAGCTCCCAGCCTCCAAATCACTTTTCCACTTTTTTTTGGCAAGAGCCCTTTCTCTTCACTGACCAGAGGTAGGGAATGTCAGCTTGGACAGATATCCACAGTGGCCTACTCCTTCCTCAAAGAACAGACCCTCCATCTCTACCTTCTCCACCCTCTCGCTATCTCCTGGTCAGCCATGGTAGCCTTCCCCATCAGATTCCTGCATGGTGTCTTCCAAGAAGCACTTCCTTGCCCAGAGTGGAGCTGGGGGGCCTGCACTCAGCACAACTCCCTGATTGCATCCTCCTCAGCATTTCCCAACTGCTAGAATTGGGGCTGGAGGTGGCATCCCCCTCCCTGAGCCCCCTCCCTGCCCACATTCACTTTATAAGCAGCATAGCAATTAGATCACTGGCTTTTGGACAGGCTGTAGGTAGGGACAATGGAAATGTTCTGCAGTTATAAAGCATAGTAGGTCATTTCTGTGCAGCCCTTTCCCTATTATGACAGAGCTTGATATAGCGCCTGGTCTGCCCCTGGCAGTGGCATTAGAAGCCCCACTGAGCTCTGCAATTGTATGCTTGGGAGCCCTTTGAGCCCCACAGGCTGGACAGCTATACTTGGTGCCCTTTCCCTCGCCGTCCTTGTCGCCTTTGCCATCCCCCTGCTGTGTTGTCACGGTCTGGAGCTCAGGCCCACGGAAGCGCTCAAGGAATGAATCAGGCCTCGCTTCCTCCTCACGGAAATTCCTGTTGGCCCAATCTCTGATGACCCCCACCAGGCGGGCGATCCTAGAAGTGAAAGAAAGAGAGCATGAGCCTGAAAACTCACTGTTTGGGCAGAGAGGAAGCGGGGGGCACACGGGAAATGAAGAGGGAAACCTGGAAACAGCCCAGGCCATCGTTTCCTGCGTGCTAAGAACTGGGATATAGGCCGGCATTGAGGTCAGGGTTTGGGGCTCAGGCGTGATTCAAACGCATCCTGTGGGGACGGGTGTCCTAGGAAGATTTCCTATAGAAGCTGCCATCTCAGTTGATCCTAAAAAGCAAACAGCAGGTCTTCAATGCAAAATGGAGGTTGTGTTAATGTCAGGCCAGGCCAGGATGGGAGTTGCCTCAGGCTTCCTGATTTTCCTATTGAGCCTACTAGTCTGGAGTGGTGACCTCAGGGCCCTCTACCTAGGCCCCTCTGCAGTGAGAGTTTCCTCCCCTCAACGTTGAGACAGCAAAGTGTGAAGGGAAGCCTCCTTTGGCCGCTCCCATCTTGTCTCACAGGAGCTTTGGGCTTGCTCAGGTCTCTAGTGTTTTATAGAGGGTCTAGAGGGGTTGAGAGAAGGAGGACCATTGTAGTCACCCTGACAGGCCCCATGGACAGAAAGGGGAGCAGCAGGTTAGCATGGGGGGAATCACCTTCGGAAGCCACCCCTCCCCCGTCGTGGGGTGTCCATCTCTGCCAGCCTCTGCAGTTCTGAGGAGGTATCATCATCAGCCGCAGACTGTGGCCTGTAAAGAAAGCAACAGAGTTGACCCAGGGTTCTGGGTGTGACTTGTCTGGCCTCCTATGACATGCCTAGAACTCCTATATTCCCTTGAAAAGGAGTCCTAAAGCCAAAGATAGCTTGTTCTACAACAATGGTGCAGGCATGAGAGGGAGTAGCAGCCTCTGGGCCATCCCTGAAATCACCCAGCCTCAGCACACTGACCTGCTGCTGGTCCTGCGGTCGTCTTTGCCATTGGCCTTGATGGCAGGAGGTTCATGATGGTTATTGGCTGTGGAGTTCTTCACACCATTGGATTTTTCAGTCATTCTCCATGTACGACCAGGGCTCTCACCTACCAGGGATATGTCCAAGGAAAGTCACAGAGGATTCTCATAGCTATATGGAGCAGGAGAACTACAGGTGAGCAACGTGAGTATAGAATCAGGGCCCAGATAGCTTTGATAATTCATGTGTCAATAAATTCACTAGGGTAAAGGAAACAAAGCCATATTTTGTAGATTGGCACTGTTTTCATTTTAAATGACATATCATGTGGAGGAGTACAGTCATTTTCTTGACCCTTAGAGCCTGGCACTGAGGCAATGCAGAGTCCCACTGCTCTACACTGCCACAGCAGGACTTGCTCCCACAGCAGTGGGTTGAGCAGAGGAAGATGCATTCACAAAATAAATTGAGAAGGAGCAGCCCAACATGGAACCATCCAGAAGAGAGACATGAGTTCGTGTCTCACAGTATCTCTTGTCAGAGTCAGGGAAGCTGGCATAGGAGATTCTCAGAACAGCTGTCCCATGCTAGGGCTGGTCAGTGTGCCACACCAGATGTGAACAAGAATGGTCATCACATCCCGCACATTTCCCAAGGCCCTTACTGCTAGATTCACAGCCCCAAAGCTGTTCCAGGAGTCTACCATTCCCCATCCCCCAGCAACTTTTTCCAGCTTCTGAAGCTGTCACCATGGCAATGGTAGGCACGTCAAGCAGCCTCAGAGATGCTCGCCTGGTGCTCTCTGTGGGACTCTGGCAGCAGCATACTAATGAGGGCACCTGAGGGAAAAGAACCAGCCTTTGCACGTCCCTGTTTGGCCCCTGGAGGCAGCAGACCGTGGAGACAGAAAGTTCCAGGCAATGCAAACAAAGGCAGAGCCACTAATACGCAGCAGTTTCAGGGCTGGCCTCCTGGAAAAGGTAATGTTAAAGCCCAAGCTTTCAGATCAAGAGGAGCTGGAACACAGGGCTAGGCCACCTCTGGGGTACATCACTTTCTATGCTGCTGTCACCAAAACAAATTCCTCTTCCTTGATCCTGTGCACTCCCTGCCAGAAATAGGACATTCCTTCCTCTGGCTGCCTGACTGTCTTCTGCTTTGCCTGACTGACAGCCTGTTGATTCTCAGCTCCTCAATAAACCTCGTCTAGTCTCAGGGATTCAAGTCCCTGATTAAGTCCCCAGGCCAGGAGTCCTTTCCAAACTCCCAACCCACATGTCTTGCTGCCTGCTGGACATATCCTTTGAGAAAATTCCAACCCTCAAACCCAACATAGGTAAAACTGAACTTGACACCTTCACCTATAAATCTGCATCTCTTCCATTTACCCACTTCATAAAGGGGCCTACCCTCTTTTCAGTCACTTGTCAGAAATCTACACATCAAGAACAGCTCTTCACTTCTTGCATCACATCCAAGCTACCACTTTGCTGAGTTGTTTGTCCCCCCAAACGTGTCAAGGATCTCTCCAACTACCGCCTTCCATTTCCAAGGCCTTGACCTGATCCCTAGCATTCATTGTGGCTGCCTAGGTCTGCTAAATCAGACTGATTGACTCAGCACTTCCTTGACTAAATGGGATCTATGGGCACCCTCATGGTTTAAGAGGGAGTTAAAGCTGTCAAGGGGATAAGCCTACCCCCATATCATAAAACCAGAAAAGAGGGCTGAGGGCAGCTTTCTGAGGAGCTGCAACAATGGCAGATAGCCCAAGGAGCTGATTGCATGGAGGCGATTGAGGGCAATCAAGGGGTAGGAGGTGCATGAGGAAAAAGTTCCCAGGGAAAGGAGAGTTTCAGATGCCCATCTCACCCCCAATAACAGGGAGATAAAG
>PVHX01014733.1:0-49330 GCA_004024805.1 Geosciurus inauris
CATCTCCTTCTGGTCGTCTAGCCTTTACAGTTGACTCTTCCTGAGTGGTGACCCAGAAATTTGGGATTTTTCCATCATACCACACTAGTATCAGAATCATGTGGTTTTCAAAATTTTTATAGAAGAGCACAGGACCACACTGTCGTCTACATGTAGCTTAAATTCCTTTCACCTCTATTTTAACAATTTTGTTAGGTGACATTCAATCTTTTCCTCCCATTCTAACTAGGAAATTGTGCTTTCCCCATGTACCAGAAGAACAATATTATGTAGTTAGTACATAATATTACTTCTTTCATAAAATGTTTCTATCCATCTTATCTTCTTATATCCTTTCAATGAAAATTATTTAAAAGGGTAAAGATCTCATGCGAAGCAGTTTTGGAACACATACTTTGAAAAAATTTTTTTTAATCTAGTGCTTTGCTTTCATATCTGTTATCCATCATCATCTTAGGGTCTCAGACAAAATGGAGACAGAACTAGTCTGGTGATGTGGCTCAGTGATCAAGTGCCTCTGAGTTGAATCCCTGCTATCAAAAAAACAAAAACAGAAGCTAAAAAAAACTTGAAAAAATGGTCCTAAAATTCATCTAAAAGAATAAAAAACCCAGAATAGCCAAAGAAATTCTATTGCATTCTTATTACTTAGATATTTCTGAGTGACTTTACAAATATTGAGCACAAACTTTGTTTAAGATATTCTTTGTGATGAATTTTGTTGAATGAATGTTTATACTGTAGAAATAATCAGTGTGTGAATGCTTATCAAAGTACCTGGATCATGAACTGTCTTCTGTGATTGCTATGTGAATTAAGTACATTAAAACTTAAATTTTAGTACAAAGATAGTTTTTTATTCTGATAAAAATTTGAGAAATTTTCTTTTGAAGGATAATCTTTCCTGGAAATTTCAAGTGACAGAAAATATTATTCTTGTAATGTACTTCAAACTTTCAGAGCAAGTAAGGGCAGAATAGTGCAGTGTTAGGGAATGTTTGTAGTTGTCCTAAACCTACCCTTACACTTTTATTGGCTTCAAAATAATTGGAAAAAATCTAGAGCACCCTAACAAATCAGTTTGAGAAGTGCTATTTTTGTTGGTTCATTAGTGTGATGAACTAGAAAGTAGAGTTGACTTTTATGTAGGACATATTATGTGCCTGGCATTTTTATATGTGAGACTTTAGTAGTTGAAATATCTCCAGGAATTAAATATTATAAATATAGTATTACCAATTCAATATTTGTGGTATACCATTAAAAGATGAATAAACTGAAGTTCTGATTGGATAAATGACTTGCTTTAAATGTGAATCCAGGAGGTAAAAGGAGATAGCTTCTTAAACATTTTGGCATATGGTTTTCCTCTTAATCTCTTTGATGTTATTATTAGATTTAATAATTTAATCATTAGATCCAATAAATCTAATAATCCAATAAATCTCAGAAAAAGAAATATCTAAGTAATAAGAATGCAATAGAACTGCTTTGGGTATTCTGGGTCTTTTACTCTTCCAAATGAATTTTAGGACTGTTTTTTCAAGGTTTTTTTTTTTTGTTTGTTTGTTACCAGGGATTGTACCACTGAGCCACATCCTCAGCCCTTTCTTATATTTCATCTAGAGACGGGGTCTCACTGAATTGCTTAGCACCTCACTGTTGCTGAGGTCGGCTTTAAACTTGTGATCCTCCTGCCTCAGCATCTGGAGCCGCTGGGATTACAGGCCTTCCCACTGTGCCCAGCTTATTTTTCCTAGTTTTCTGAAGAATGACATTGGTATTTTGATGAGGATTGTACTGAATCTATATATTGCTTTTAGTAGTATGGCCATTTTTACTATTATTTCTTCCTATCCACTAACATGAGAGGTCTTTCCATCTTTTTGTGGTTTTTCAATGTTCTATAGTTTTCATTGTAGAGATTTTTCACTTCTTTGGTTAGATTTATTCCTTAATATTTAATTTAATTTTTTTGAGACCAGTGGTACTGAAGAGAAGACAGTGAGACAAACCCACTTAGATACAGTCATCTGGTCCTTGACAAAGGGGCCAAAAATTTACATTGGAGAAAATACTGTCTTTTTAAAAAAATGTTCTTTTTAGCTATATATGACAATAGAGTCAATTTTGACATATTTATAAAAACAGAGTATATCTTATTCTAATTAAAATCCCCATCTTGTGGATGTACATGATATGGAGATTCACTGTGGTGAAGGGGAATGAAGGGAAGAGAGGGGGGATAGGAATAGGAAAGACAGTGGAATGAATCTGATAAAATACAGCCTTTTAAACAAATGGTGCTGGGAAAACTGGTTATCCATATGTAGAAGAAAAAGAATAGATCCTAATCTCATACCATGCACAAAAATAAACTTAATATGGATCAAAGACCTAGGAATTGAAAAAGAAACTATGTAAGCACTAGAAAAAACATAGGGCTAATGCTCTTTTAACCTATAGGCACAGGAACGATTTCCTCAATAAGATCTCTCAAGTCTCAGAAAATAATACCAAGAATTAATAGATGAGATTCTATCAAAATTAAAAGCTTCCACACAGCAAAGGAAACAATTAAGAATGTGAAGAGAGAACCTACAGAATGGGAGAATATCTTTGCTAGCTACTTTTGTGACACAGATTAATATACAGAGTATATCAAGAACTCAGAAAACCTAGCACCCAAAAGACAAACAGCCCAATTAATAAATGAACAAATGAATTAAACAGATACTCTTTAAAGGAATAAATACAAATGAAAAACTGTCCAACATCATGAGCAATTAAGGAAATGCGGATTAAAACCACACTGAGATTTCATTTCACTCCAGTCAGAATTGCAGCCTCAAGAATACAAACAATAGTAAATGCTGGAGAAGATGTGAAGTAAAAGGAACACTTTTACACTGTTGGTGGTATTTTAAATTAGTACAACCACTATGGAAATCAGTATAAAATTTGCTCAAAAGACTAGGAAGAGAATCACCATTGGACACAGCTACACTATTCCTTGGTATTATTTATGATAAAGAATTAAAATCATTATACTATAGAGACACCTGCATACCCACGTTTACAGTAGCACAATTCACAATAGCCAAACTATGGAACTAGGTGTCCATCAACAGATGAATGAATAAAGAAAATGTGATTTATAAACACAAAGAAGTTTTATTCGGATATAAATAAAAATAAAATTATGTCATTTGCAGGTAAATGGGTGGAATCTAAGAACATTATGTTAAGACAAGCCAAACTCAGAAAGTCAAGGGTCACATATTTTCTCTCATTCATGAGAACTGGAGAGGAAAAAGGAAAAGAAAGTTTGAGGGAATCTCATGAAAATTGAAGGGAGATTAGTAAAGATACCAGGGAGAAGGAAAGGTGAAATACTGGGGAATGATACAGACCAAATTGTTATATTGAGTGCATGTACAAATATGTAACAACAAATCCCATCATTATAGTACAACTATAATGTTCCAATAAAAATATATGGAAAAAAAAGAATGCCATAGTATTATCAAGTGGAATTTTTCATATAATACTTTGTGGTATATATTCTGTTTTCAAGTCCACATCTTTTAGCTCATTTGATCCTTATCTGAGTTCCTTGAGATTGAATTTATTATTTTAATTGAATTTATTATTTTGTGAATATCTTGGCATGGGAGATTATTCTGAGTTACCCAGTTGGGCCCAATCTACTCACATGGGTCCTTATTAAGAGAGAAGAGAGACATGTTGCCACGGAATGCAGGTGGCTTCCAGCAGCTGGAAAAGTCAAAGAAACAGATTTTCCCTCAGAGTCTCCAGAGGAAAACAGTTCTGCCGACATCCTGACTTTATCCTGGTAATACTTCTGGCCTCCAGAATAGTAAGAGAATAAATTTGTCCTGTTTTAAACTGCTAATTTTCTGACAATTTGTTATAGCAGCAATAGGAAATTTTTTTAAAATATTTTTTTAGTTGTCAATGGATCTTTATTTTATTTATTTATATGTGATTCGGAGAATCAAACCCAGTGCTTCACACATGCTAGGCAAGTGCTCTACCACTGAGCCACAACCCCAGCCCAGCAATAGGAAATTAACAGACTAAACCTGCTAGATTGTAATGGGAAAAACCTGTTTCAACATCAAGTACAAAGTTTGTAGTTTTTAAAATTATTTCTTCGATTATCAAACTAAGGAAAGTTCACTGGCTGAATTTAATTCTCTGTGCGGGCTTAGGTCCCCATTTACTTTGTGACTGTAACCTCTGAACATCTTTCAGCTTAAAGGTCACTTACATTCCTTGTCCAGTTATCTTCAAACCAGCAGTGGTGCATTGTGTCCTTCTCAGACTGAATCCCTCTGATTTTCCCTTCTGTCATTATCTTTTGCTTCCAGCTAGAGGAAGTTCTCTGCTATTAAGGGCTCAGGTAATTAGATTGATCTTCCCTGGATAATCCATCATAATCTATTTTAAGATCTGTAACTTTAATTAAACTATCAAAACCCCTTTTGTAGTGTCATATAATAGTCAAAGATTCCAGGAGTTAGGATGCTGACATCTTCGGGGTGTGGGGCAGTCTAATTATTACACCAGTATCCACTTGTGTTGTTTTTGCATTAATGTAATAAAGGCAATTTTTTTTCTCTTTATACATCTACATATCAGGTTTTGATATGTAGTGTTCACTTTATCAATTATTTCTAAGCATGCTGTAATTTCTGTTTTGATTTTTATTTTATATTTTAAATGTCCAAATATATAGGAATTTTTGGCCGATGGTTTTGTTGGTAATATGTATTTTTATTGCACTCTCCTTTATACTTTAACTATAATTTTTTCGCATTTATACCATTTTTTTTTCCTGGTGTTTCTTGTTTTTACATTCACATGCTCATGCTGTCTCCCTTATTCTACTGAAGACCTGTTTCTTCCCAGAACCCCCCAGCGTGTTACCGCAGTTTGGACTGAGTATTTACCGATCAGTTGCTTGCTCTTTTGGGATCTCCCTACTTTGCTGTCTTGTATTGGACACATTGTTTTCTAGGTCTTAGGCTTTCTTCAATTTTACCTTAGTAATTATTTGGCTGAACATATCTTCAAAAACCATATTGAAGATTCCAGATTTCCTAAGGCTGTCATGTGAAGGAAGTTTGGAAGCTATTTTAAACTTTTTCCCAACAACAAAAACAACAACAAAATACGAGCAAATTGAAAAGTGTGCTGCTTTTTAGGTATTTCAGAGAACTGAGTGAGGTTATAGGGCCAACAACTCTCTCCAGAGTTGAAGAAACAGATACTGCCAATGTTTTTCCACCAGATAGTTTCCCATACAATTCCATGAATCATTATTTTCCAGAGCTTGAAACACTGCTCAGTTGTTTTCTGGAATCTGGTGAAGGAGTGGAAAATCCAAACTTATTCTAGGTCTTAGGGAGTTTTGGGAGTGCCTTGTTTCATCTTTTTTTAAGCAACTAAAATATTTCCTCTCTACTAGTTTTGATAGACTGTGGCTAGGTTTTATGTATGCTTGTGGATTTGTTTCATTTATTCTATTTGACATTGAGTGTCTGAATGTTTCAGTCTTCAGTCTAAAGATGAGTGTCTTTCTTCTATCCTATCTTTTCCCCCTTTCCTATAATTCCTAGATGTTTATCATTTATAAGCATCTGGGACAGGTTATATGTGTTTTATTTTTATTTTTCCTCATATATTTCATGTCTTCATCATTTTGCCATATATTATGTACACAAACACATACACACATTATATATACATATATGATAGAAAGATGGCATTATAGACTGTTAGAGTTATCCCATATCATTTAACAAATTTGCCCCTTTCCAATCTCCATTTATCTTTCCTATTCTCTACTACAACTGCTAAGGCCAAACTAAGAACCTCTCAAAAGTTCCCCAAGGACCTTATCTCTTGACCTATTTCTGTCACTTTTGCTTTCCTAGATTTTTTTCTCATTAATTAAGGAATCTATTGTTTTCATTTTAAGGATTTTATTCCTAGTTTGTATTCCTATGATTTTATTTCCATAGATTCAGAAATGTAGAAGAAATTTATTTTTAAGTTGGCTAACTTGAACTGCAGACTGCTGTATTACACCACACCATGTGTTAGAAAAGTATAATAAAAATATTTTTTTTCATAGGATGTTTCTTCTTTTCTGGTGCTGGTGATGAACCCAGGGCTTTGGGCATGGTAGGCAAGTGTGCTAGCACTAAGCTACATCCCCAGCGGCTCACAGAATTTTTTAAATATACGGTGAGATAAATATGTAGAAAAAATTGACATATTTGAGAAATAGACAAAGTGAAATGAGCATGAGAGTTCAGAAGACAAGGACTAAGACTTATTTCAGGCTATTGAAGTTTTTGAAAAGTTAATAATTATGCAATTTTATTAAAGTAATGTGATTATATATGTACATATTTTATATTGATTGTCCAGTCTTATCTACATTTAAATACATTCTATTGGACCAGTAGCTATTTGTTTTTTCATTTCCACATTAAAAATAATTCCCAGAAGTCTAAAAACTTAAAATATTATGATAATCCCCCAAATAGTGCTTTTTAACTTGTACTTATCTGTTAAGAAGATCAACCCTCAAAATAAATTGTACTTTTTAACTTATACTTGTCAGGAAGATCATCTTTGTCAGTTAGGAATATGGCTTTGAGTAACAGAAAGCTCTAAAATTATAGTTCCTCTTTTTTTTTTTTTTTCACATTGAAGAAACTTAGAGGTAGACACTTGCTAATCTTGATCTCTGCTTGATAATTTCATTTGAAGACCAAGAACATTTCTATCTTGGTGTTCTGCCTTTCTTGTGTGATGGTGACTACTACAACTACAGACTTCTTTTCCTTGTTCACAAGGGGAAAAAGCGACAAAAATGCTAGGGTACTTCCTGTAGTATCTGTGTATTTTTTAATCACAAAACCATAGCCTTCCCACTAGAATTCTTCCTTGTGCAAAACTATGTCATATAGACAAACTTATGCTTAAAAGAAGATTAAGACATGAGTTTAAACTTTACATGAATGAAAGAATTTCCAAATATTTTTGATAACCTACTTTATATTTTCTGCTAAACAAATTTTAGAGGAAATGAGTCAAAAATTTTAAAAAAAAGATGTTCATTGACTTATGATTCATTATCACAAATGACATTTATTTTTACTATTTTAAATGAACCCATATTTCCTTACTAGGTCAAATAGCCACACACAGAGAACTTTATGACATTTTTGAAACAATCACAGATAAATAAAAATATTTTTGAAAAGTGGATACAACACGGACTATCATGAATCACATATTAGTACACAATTTCAGCAAGTTGTTCTCTCAGTTATGAGTCATCATTAAGGCTGGAAAATATTTCTATCTATTAAGAGTAAATTGAATGATATGAGGGATAAAATGAAAGCACACATACAAAATTTTAATGGACAGTTATGGGAGTATTCTAATATGAGTAATAACATCAGAAATTGGAACAAATATTCAGAAGATTTACTATCTGACAGGTAGTGTCTTAGACACAGTAGATAAAATCTTTAACAACATATGTGTGATGCCTGTTTTTCTACAGCTTACTATTTTATGAAATGAATAGGAATATAGCATTGTCTTAGAAATGTATATGCAAAATCATAATGTGGGCATTTTTAGCCTTTTTTTAAAAAAATGACATTTTGATGGGGCTGGGGTTGTGGCTCACTGGCAGAATGCTTGCCTTGCATGTGTGAAGCACTGGGTTCGATCCTCAGCACCACATAAAATAAATAAAGGTATTGTATCCATCTACAACTAAAAAAAATTTTAAAAGATGAGAATTTGGAGAAAAAGTGACTTAGATAATGATATAGAGTTCATAAAAGGTAAAATATTAGTTAAATCTGCTTGAATACAAATCTACTACATTCCCCTATACCACCATCCCATACTTTTTATATTACGTTAAAATTTAGTTACAAGTATTTTACCCATTAAAGTGTTTTCAGTTCTTATTACAGTGCTGTACAGATCAGTCAAATGGTCTTACCTTTAAGTTCTTTGAATCTTGATTTTGTCATTTATAAAAAACTAATATAACTTCCCCATAAAATTGCTATAAGGTTTCAATGTGAAAATACATGTACAATTCCTTATAGCACCTAGGAGAATGTAGGATGCAGGTATTCATTCAGTGGTAGCTAGTTCTATGATTTACAGTGAGATTATAAACTCTGAGGAGATAGAGAGTTCTCATTAGTTCTTTCAATATGACCATAAATATAACCATGAGTGCAGCAAGAATATGTGATAGTGACCATTTTGTGTTTTGGAAAAATAAGCAAACATTTTAGTAATTATAATCATAATCTTCCTTTTATGTTAAGATACTATCAATAATAATTAAATAAATATAATAATAAAATGAATGTAGAATAAAACATCAATGGCCCATTACTTACTACTCATACAATTGGCAAAAAATAAATAAGGAGAAAAATACTATTATAATGTCTGAATGAATATTGGTACATTCTGACTGTGGTAATGTTGATAAATATATCATAAAGCTTTAAAATGTACCTTTTTTGTATTTGATTATTACTGTTTTAGGAGACTTCTCTAATGGTACTAGCAGAATTCCCATACAATAATTAACATATAAGAATCTTCATTTTAACAGTATTTATAATGATAATGCACTGAGAACTGCCTAAATATTCTAAATGAAACTATTAAGTAGCTATGATCCTTCCATATGAAATACTAATATGCAGATATTATGTGAAATTACCTCAATAAATACTTAATAAAGAAGGGATTTTTTTCAAATCTGTTAAGTGAAAACCTATCAAGCTCTTAATTAAACTACCCTGGAACTACATACATCATGATATTATTTGTGAAAGTCCAGAACCTTATCAATAGAAATATGTAACATTGAGAATGTATATGAGTTACCTGTCACTACCATAACAAACTTCCATAAGGAGTAGTTTAAAATACACAAATTTGTCTCTATATCTTTGGAAGTCAAAACTCCAAAATGAATCTTAAGTTGAGAAGAGAGCTGAGTTCCTTTCAGAAGTTAAAGGAAAATGTATTTCCTTGACTTCTGCAATGTCATTCCACAATCCTAGGTTCATGACTGTATTCTTCTGTTTTCAAAGTAGCATGGGGCTGAATCTTTCCCAGGCACTCCTGTCTGATTCTTCTTTTGCCTGTCTCTTCCACATGTAGACTTTTGTGATTATAATGGGCCCATCCAGATAATCCAGGATGATGACTTCATTTTAAGGATCCCTGATAGACTCTTTAATTCTATCTACATTCCTAATTCTCCTTTGGCATGCAACCTAATATTAATTTTGTAGGAATTCGTGCACCAACAGCCTGATAACAGTGGCTATTGTTTTCTGTCTTGGAACGCTACATGATTTAGTATGGCTGCACCCAGAGCTGAATAAAAAGTACTCAGAGCATGGCGGTGACAGCTAGACATTAAACAACGTAAAGTTTATTTCATACAAGAACCTAGGGACAAAGGGATAGACTGCTTGGTTTTAATGACATTGGTGAGCCATGTTTATTATAGGACTGCTAGAGAAAGATAGCATCTGCCACCAGCTGGTTGGACTTGGGTTAAGTGACCTATACAGAAAAATCATGTCTGTATTAACTGTCTAACCTTTAGTTTTCAAAAGCAAAATTGCAAGGTCAGCAACAAACTAGTACATAGGGCCTTTAAAAAATTGTAATACCTTTTGCTGGAGATGTAATAAAAATAATAGCTTACTTTAGAACATTTGCTGTGTTCCAGGTACTATTTTAAATACTTATATGAACTAAATTGTTTGAGTTTTAAGAATTCTTTGAAGAAGTAGAAAACAGGCACAGTAAGTTTGAGTAACTTACCTCAGTACATAATGCATCTTGTTACAAAGTCTAAGTTTAAATGTTAACAATTTAGCTTTAGAGTATGGGTTCTCACCACCAAACTTTTCTTTCTGTCTTAGGATATGTGCTTCTTGGGATTTTTGAATTTCCATAAGGAGATGACTTCAGTTAGGAGGAGATCATATTTCTTGCCAATGGTCATTTACAATTGTGTGTGTGTGTGTGTGTGTGTGTTTTGAATATGCCATTATGGATTAACATTGCTTACACCTCAAATGGGTGAAGTGTGAGAAAACAATTACAATTAGGGTCTCTTCACCTGGTAAGTCTTTGCTAAACTTTGAACCGAAGTGTAAAGAATGTAGATCCATATGTTTTCCCCTGATCTTGGGGAACTAGTGTTTTGCCTTTCAACACTGAGTAAGATGTTAGCTTTGGGGGTGTTATAGATGCTCTTTGTTAAGTGAGGGTGTTCCCTTATATTCTAAGATTATTAGTGTTTTAATCATAAAAAGGACTGTTTTCAAGTGCTTTTTCCATGTCTATCAATATTATTGGGATTTTGCACATATATACTATTGGTATGATGTATTCCATTAATTAAATTTTCATATGTTGTTATAGTTTGGATATGAAGTGTTCCTAAAAAACTCATGTGTGAGACAACACAAGAAGGTTTAGATGAAAAATCATTGGGTTATGAGTCTTAACTCAACCAGTGGATTAATCCCTTAATGGGATTAATTGAGTGGTAATTGAAGGTAGGTAGAGTGCTGGAGGAGGTGGGTGATTGGGGGCATGCCTTTGGGGTTTATAATTTTTCATGGTGAGGAGAACGCTCTCTGCTTCTTGATCATCATGTGAGCTGCTTCCCTTCACCACACTCTTCCACCCTGATGTTATGCCTCACTTGAGCCCTGAGAAATGGAGCTGGCTGTGTATGGACAGAAACCTCTGAAATAAACTTTTCCTCCTCCATAACTGTTCTGGTTAGATCTTTTAGTCACAGCAGAGAAAAAGTTGACTAAAGCTTATGTTAAACCAACTTCATATTTTTGTGATAAATCCAACTGGTCATGATTTCTAATTCTTTTTCTGTGTTGCTGGGTTTTAATTGTATGTTGTTGAAGATTTTTGTGTCTGTCATAACAGATAATGTTCCGTAGTGATTTTGTTTTTTGTTAGATGTTCGTCTAATTTTGACATCAGGGTAGTACTGACCTTAGAATAGTTTGGTTAGAGTTATGGTTTGAATATAGAATGACCCCCAAAGGCTTATACTTTGATTCCCAGTCAGCAATGTTCAAAAGTGAGGCTTCTGGGATGTGATTGGATCATGAGGGCTCTGACTGCATCAGTGGACTAATCCATTGCTGGCTAAATGGACTCCTGGAAATTATAGGTGGTAGAGAGGAATATGGTTGGAGGAATTAGGTCACTAGAGGCCTGCCCTGGAAGAGGCCTGCCCTAGAAATAAGAGTATTTCTTATCTCCTTACTCTTCTTTCTTTCTCTGCTTTCTAACTGCCAGAAGCTGAGCTGAGCAGCTTTTCTCTGTCATACCTTTTTGTCATGATGCTGATCTTTATCTCAGGCACAAAACAATGGAGCCAGCTGAGCATGGACTGAAACCTCTGAAATGGTGATCCAAAATAAATCATTCTTCCTCTAAGTTGTTTTTCTCATATGTTTATCACAGTGATGAAAAGCTAACTAACACAGCCAGTCCTCTTCCATTTCTTGGAAGAGTTGTCAGTAATTGGCATTATGCCTTAGGTGTTTGTTGGAATTCACCAGTAAATTCATGGTAGGCTTAAACTGTATGAGATAGTTTTAAAATTCAGTTTCTTTATTTGTACCCTTCTATTCAGATATTTAAATTCTTCTGCAGTCCATTTCAACAGTTTATTTTTATAAGAATGTTGACCATTTCTTCTAAGTTACCTAATTTTATTAGATCATAATTTCTCCTTGTAATTCTGTTTTTGTAAGGCAGTAGTGATGTCTCTTCTTTCATTTATGATTTTTAGTTATTCGGGTTTTTCTTTCTTCTTTGTCAATCTAGCTAATAGATTGTCAATTTTACTGATTTTTTTCAAATAACTATTTTTAAAAATTTTTTTAGTTGTTAATGGATTTTTATTTTATTCATTTATTATTTATATGTGGTGCTGAGGCTTGAACCCAGCGCCTCAGGCATGCTAGGCAAGAGCTCTACCACTGAGTTACAGCCCCAGATCCCAAATAACTTATTTTTGTTTCATCATTTTTTAAATATTGTGTTTTGGTTTTATTATTATTTTTCTCTTATCTTTATTATTTCCTTGCTTTACATGTTTTAGAGTTTTTTCCTCTTCTTTTCTACTGTCTTAAGGTGTAAGTTTAGGTTATTGATTCTGGATCTTTCTTCTGTCTTGATATATACACTTGTAGCTACACATTTCCCTCTATGAACTGCTTTAGGTATATCATTAAATTCAAGGTGTTCCATTTTTGTTTTAATTCATCATATAATATTTTCTAATTTCTGTTATGATGTATTATTTGAATCATCAATTATTTAGGAATTTGTTATTTAGTATCCACATATTTCTGAACTTTACAAATTCATTTTTGTTATTAATTTTTAATTTTATACTATTATGGTTTTGAGAATGTGTTTAGTTTCATTTTAATTCTTTTAAGTTCAGTGGGGCTTATATTATGACCTACCTTAGATGTGGGCTATGCTATAAACTGTTCCATGTATATTAGGAAGAATATGTAATCTGTTGTTATTTAGTGGATTTTTTACATATATCTGTTAAGTCTATTTAGTTTACACTTCCTCCAAGTCTTCTATTTTTTATTGATCCTTTTTTTCTACTTTCTATATTCATTATTGAATGTGGCATATTGGCCAATTTAACTTTGAGCTTTGAATTTTCTATTTCTGGTTTCAATTGTAGGTATTGTGTCATGAAAGCTATTCTCTTTTTAGGTGCACATAAGTTTATAATTTTGATATTTTCCTGATAAATGCACCCTTTTATTAATATGAAATTTTCCTTTTAATTATAGTAACTTTTTTAACTTTAATATCTATTTTATATAAATTCTTTGGTTTTCTTATTGCTGCTTGCATGATCTATACATATATAACACATAAAATACATATATTAAGCATATACTATGTAGTAGATAATAGTATTCAAATTTGTTTTTCTTTGTATAAAATTCTTACCTTCTTTCAGCATCTTGAATATATTATCTCACTGTCCAGTGGCTTCCATGATTTTGATGAGTAGTCAGCTATAAATCTTATTGAGATTTCCTTGTACATGACTGATCGTCTTCTTTTGCTCTTTTCAAGATTTTCTTTTTAATTTTGGTTCTGAACATTTTGACTATGATGTGTTGTGGAGGAGGATACTTTTATTTATCCTATCTAGAGTTTATTGATTTTCTTAGATGTGTAGATCCATGTTTTTCTTTAAGTTTGGAAAAATTTCAGCCTCATTTCTTTAATTTTTTTCCCTGTGCCTTCTTTCTCCTTTCTCTTCATCTTCTATCTTTTGAACTTTATGAGTTGTGTGATTTATCAACCTTTTTATTTCCATTTATTTTCAGAATTTAGAAACAAGTCTATGAGATATTTATTTTAAAAATATGAACATCTTTATGTTATACAGTTTATATGTCATTTATAAGATACCTCTGTCTCAATCTTTGATCATTTTTTGCTCATTTGTGGATATGTGTTATCTTGGAGAATTGCAACTTTCTGGAAAAAGACACAGGTATTACAAAGAACTGAGAAGAATATATGTATATGATGTGATGAATTAATTGTTTTTCCTACTTTTTGTCTGAATAATGTTTTATTTTACAAAAGCTTAACCTTTTATTCTATCTAGAATTTGCCAGAACCCTTGAGATTTCTATAGCCACAGTATGTATTTTTATTATGAAGAATTTTAAGAGTTAAATATAACTTATTGTCCATTGCCTAGAATTTGGCAAGACAAGAATTGAAACAAGGGAATTACATCATCTGTTATATTTCAGAGACACTCTGGTAGCTGTGTTGATAATGAAATGTAGAATAAGATCAAGATGAGTAGCCTGAAGTTTTTTGCAACAATCCAAGTGAAATACGATAGTGCTTTGACCATGGTGGAAGTAGAAGTGGTGAGAAGTGGTCAACTTTACACACCACAGCTAGAACAGAATTCCATATTTGCATATAAAGTGTGATAAAAAAATGATGTAAGAATGACTTTTAGGTTTGAGTCATAACAATCAAAACAGTCAAGTTGTCCTTAAGTTATGAGGCAACACTGAGGGAAATGGATTTGAAGGGGTTATATATGTTTCAGGAGAATTGGTTTTGAGATCTTTATTAGACATCTAGGTGTATGCTTTTGAATACAGGAGACAAGGAAAGAAGGAAAGAAGAGACTTCAAAGTTGGAACTATAGATTTGAGGGCTTCAGCATATACCTAAAGTGTTAAGACCTTGGGGCAGATTACAGTCAGAGAAGTGATGTGGGTAAACTATTTTTGGTAGTAAACTACATATCACATAGTAGTGATGTTGAGAATTATAGCTATTTCACTCCAGTAAATTCTATAGATATTAGAAACCATATTAAGCAAATATTTTGAATAACATTATGTAAAAAAATTCTAATAACTTAGATGAAGTGAACAAAGTCTTTGAAAAATTCAAACTAATAAGATTACAGAAAGTGAATGGATCTGAAAGAGTACTATATATATTAAATAAATTTGTATGTTTTCTCTGATAAGTGGATGCTGATCCATAATGAACGGGCGAAGGATGAATGGAGGAACTTTGGATTGGGAAGAAGGGGGGGGGGTTGTGTGTGAGGGTAAAGGTGGTGGAATGAGATGGATATTATTACCCTATGTACGGGTATGGTTGCATAAATATTGTGACTTTACATTATGTACAACCAGAGAAATGAAAAGTTGTGTTCCATTTGTGTAAAAAATTAAATTAAAAAAAACAAATTTGTAGTTAAAATATTTTGAACAAAGAAAACTCCAGTCCCAAATGGATTTACTTATCAATTCCTAAACATTTAGGAAGCAGGCATCAATTTGTTTAGGCAAATAATTCTAGAATACTGGAGAAAAGAGAACACACTGCGACTCATTCTATAATGCCCCATTACTCTGACAACAAAGCTTCACAATGAGGTTACAAGAAAACAGACTACAAACAAATACTTTTCAAGAAAGTAGATGCCTTTTAGCAAAATTTGAACAAATAGAATTTGACAACACATCAAAAGATGTTAAAACATCAGTGACCAAGTGGAAAATATCATAGGAGTTAAAGTTGGGTCAATACTCATACATCAATAATTATAATTGATATGTCAACTAAGGAAGAATAAGACATATTACCAATTAAATCAATACATAAAAATATTCCTGACAACATCCTACACACATTTCTTAAAAAAAAAAAATAACAAAAAAAACTCAGCCACTTTTCCCAACTTGATATAGGGCATCTACAAAAAACATTCAGCATTCAAACTATGTGTCATACATCATACTTAATGGTAAAATCCTAAATGTTCTTCCCTTAGAATCAGATTTAAGGGGAATGTATGTTGTTTCTTCATTTTGATTCTTCACTGTACTGGAGATTTGGATCTGTATACTAAAGCAAATAAAATAAATAAAAGGCTTCTGGGAAAGCAAAAAGTTCACATGATGGCCTAAACCGAAAGTTAAATGAAAAAAAATGCTGCTAGAATTAATAAGATTTCAAGAAAACAATATGAAGTTAATATTTAAAACTCAATTACACGTTTATGTGCTATTAATGAAAAAAAGAAACTGAGACTTAAAAATACCATTAAAAAGCATCAAGTATAGAAGTACTTCCAGAAAGTTAGAAAAAGAACTTCTGAAAATTTGCTCCTCAATAAAATAAATTATAAGAGTGATGAAATTTGTCAAAATCAACTTTTTCAGAACTCAGGAAATTAATCAAAGGCTTAGAAAAATTCAAGAAGTATTTGTTTTGTTTGAGTTATATACTTATATGTTTAATATATTTCAATTAGTAAATCAGTATTTAAATATCTTAGGTATCAAAAACAATTATTATATACACAAATATAATTTCAAGAGAAATAACTAAATCTTGGAGACAATATTCCTGATTTCTTTAGGAGTTTCAGGAAAGTGAAGATAATTCAGGACATTAGTTATGCCTCTAAGGACTCTAAGATTGCAGAATAAATAACAGAAACATTGGAATTGAGGGAATAATTTCAGCACTAAATTAAATTATATGTAACAAATTATTTTTAAAGCATAATTTAAGATTTTGGCTTTATATTTAGTAGAGCATATTTACATGAGTTTAATCATGAGTGATTTTTTAGTAAAGCTAAGTTATATATACATGAATGCCTACAAATTTAAAATTTTTAATTGTTAACTATATTTGCATTGTTTTACTACATAAAGTTATGACCCATTTTATTTATGGATATTATAATTATTTTAGATAACTAAAATATTTAAATCTCAATTTACTAATTCATGTTAAACACATAGGCATATGACTACTTTGTCTTCAAACAAGAAAGTTAAACTTTTAATAAATATCTTTGATTAGATAGATGAATGCTTAATCAATAATGTTGTTGTTTATTTTTTTTAGATTTTATTTTTAGCCTATGATTTTTCTAGCTTAGAAGATAGATTGTAGTCTAGAATTCTCATTGTCTGATACCATAAGAAACTGCCAGGTTTGGAGACTATATGAGTCTAAGTTTATTATTACTTTGATTTTCAAATATCTTTCTATAAGTTTGTAACTCAGAAACTTTATTTGAACTCCTCAGAGGGACGAGCAGAATAGTCTTTATTTTGTTTTGTGATATTCTTATTGCTAAAATCCAGAATCAGGAAAGTGATGTGCTCATGATATTTAATCTTTAACACATTACATTCTAGGAGATAAACTTGGAATTAAAACAACTTGACATTTTAAAACTTTATTCAATTTACTATTAGTCAGAACATTCTTTAGAACAGAACATTTTCACTGAGTCTATGGCAAACTATTTTGGTTTGATATTTAGGACTCAATTACTCTGGAAGGACATTTGGCTGTAGAAGTTGATTGATTCATTCATATTCTGTACCCAACCATAGGAGCTTAAAAGAATGAATTTTGTACCTGCTCTTTGATGTGTTGTTTATAAATGTTCTTTATTATTATACTTATATTTCTGAATTAATATCTCCCTTTGAGATTTCTTTTACCCTAGAAAGATAGCAAAAACATACTAATGTACTTAATTAATATAAAATTAGTGGCATCGTGGGAACTCTCTTTTAGTATCCATTAAGACTTAGGTAATATTTGAGCATCCTTAATAAAGCAATTAGTCACATTGGTCCCATAGGCACTACATGTAATTAGATTAGTTATTTCCATGGCAAGAATCTGGACTTATAAAAGCAAGGATTAGAGAGGACAAACCACTGGATGTCCAGAGAGCGTGTGATTGGGGACATTTTATTTTTAAATTTCCATCTCAGATCTTTTGAACAAGTTGCTGTCTTTTCTGGGTAGTATAACCTTTTAATTCCAATTTTCCTTGACAGCAGCCCAAAACATTTATGGTGACTATTGTTCAAACATAAATAATACCATCACAAAAATCAAGCTTTGTGGAGACAGAGATGATGTAAAAAATAAAAATAGATATTTTCCCTTTCCTATGACCTATGCTTGATCCTGTTCTTCACTGGCCTTTTTTGATTACTTAATATGCCTCCTGTTCAAACGATCTCTAGTCCATGTCACTGCCTTACATAGGGCTCTGCTCTCGTCCCTGGAGTCCTGGAGCTTTGCCTTTTTCTCTTTAGGTTTTCATCTCCTTTGCTGTACTTTGTATTTTCATTGCTGTCCATATTACTACTTATGAAAGGATTTTTTTTATATATCTTATGAAGAAAATCATCTTTCTGTGCTACAGACCCCTTTGGCAGGCTGGGAAACCTAAGGTTTTTTCCTGAGAACAATATTTTTAAACACATTGAATAGAATACTTTGGATTACAAATGAGACAAACTGTATTGAAATGCAGTTGTTAAAGTAGTAAAGAATGGCTTTATTACATAGTAATATATATGCCTCTTTATAAATCATTAACACATAATGGTGGGAACAATAATTATAATTTAAAATAATGATGAACAAAAGAATGTTTTGTGATATTTACAATAATTAAAGTGTGACATGGAAAAATGTGTGATTTCTACTTGTGACAAAGTCAGACAGTATTAATACCTGCTGTGGATTAGCCACTTAGTGGATGTGCAATCTTAAGCCATTTGACTTCTCTGAACCTCTCTTTTCTCTTCTGAAAGATGGATATCAAAATATTCATTATCAACATAGGATGATCATAAGGTTTAAATGAGGAAACATGTAAAGAGCTTATTTTGCACCAAATAAGCAAAAGATGTCTAAGAAGAGTATTAATATTATTAATTGTTCTGCTTACAATTACTACTACCACCTTGAATCCATAAGGATCTTAGAATTTTAGGAACCATTATACCCACATGCTTTCAACCTTAGCAGTACCTTAATGGCTTTTGCTTTAAAAAAGTTTTTGTTTTGTTTTTCTAGTTGTGGATAGACACAATACCTTTATTTTATTCATTTATTTTTTGTGATGCTGAGGATTGAACCCAGTGACTCACAGATGCTAGGTAAGTGCTCTACCATGAGCTACAATCCCAGCCTGGCATTTGCTTTTTATAGTGATTCTGTTACATTTCATTTTTTTTCACTTGTAATTTTTATATACCTTTATTTTCTCTTGAACCTAGCCAGATTTCACATGACTAGTTCTAATACTTTGGACTGCTACTGATCATTTTAAGTAATGATTTATCCCCTTATGTCACAATTCTTTCTTAAAAACCCAATCTACAAATCGTAAGCTATCTTACCATCTCTCTGGATGATTACTCCTGGATACTCTAGATGTGAAGTTGTTGTTGTTGTTATTGTTTTTGGCTGCCTTACCAGGTATGACAGAATTCAAACAAAATTTAAAGACTCATCATAATGAGTTAACTCTGTAGTTAGGAGCTATGTTGTTATGCTAAATTAAGTAGAAGGTTTTATCAAAAAAGACTGACTTAGGAAGATAGAGTAAAGGTGGGGGCCCAGGGTGAAAGAGAAGGGGAGAAAAAGGAAAAGAACTGGGGAAAGAAGTCGACCAAATTATACCATGTTTATGTATGTATCTATCACAATGCATTCCAAATTTATATATAATTATAATGTATCAATTTGGAATGAAGAGAGGAAAGGGATCAGGAGGAAAGAGGAGAAGAGGGAAAGGGACTAGAGATTGGAATGGAGGAAACTATGTTATATGCATATATGAATATGTCAAAATAAGCCCCACTTTATGTATACCTATGATGCACTAATAAAAAACATTTTTTAAAGTCTGATCCAACTTTTAATCTCCTGAAGGAAATGTGTAGTTGAGTATTGTTTCTCATAGTAATGACAGTGATCCAATGACAAATTCATTTATCTCTCTGACATCATTTTCATCGCATGTAATATTGCTCCGTATGTGTGGCATTTTTTGAAAGGATAGAGTGAACACAATGCCCTTAGAGGTATTTTTAAGAATATCAAAAATTATATTTGCATGGTTCACATAAATCAATAACAAAACTAAGATATTGGTCATCTATTTCCTCTATCTATGCCGAGCCCCTCACAATCAGCCTGCTGTAGTGACCTTGGTCTACTGGTTCCTTAATGATGTTCAGGTCTATTGGTCACCAGTGTAAATATAACCATATAGGGACAACCTGTACTATAGCATGGAATGAAGTAGCTATCTGAAACCCTGAAACTGAGGCATCATACAAAAATGGTACCTCTATTACTACCAAACTATTTTCTTCTTTTGTCTTTCTTTCAAACATAAGAACTATCTCTTTTAAAAGATTCTTTATATAACTAACATTTTTTGAACACTTTCTGTGTTGAACACTATGCCAATTTCCTTGAACAGATTATCTGATTCAATTCTCACAGTCACCTTATGAAGTAAGGTATGGTGTCTTATGTGAATCATTATTTCTATTATTTAATAAAGAGTATATTTTAAATATATGGATTTTTTCTTTCAGAAGTGGGAGTGCAGTTTTGGCTTAAACTAAAATTATTCATTTTCGTTCCCTATATGTTCTCCTACACATAAAAATTATTTACCATTTTTTGAGAAAAGGACTTGATTGATAATCCTCATGTATCTCCATCAGTTGATTCCAGCTTGTCTCATAGTTGATGGAGACTTAATCTTTCTAAAACCATATATGTATATATATATATATATATATATATATATGTATATGTGTATATGTGTATATGTGTATATGTATATATATAGTTTCAATATTTTCAGAAGGGGAAATATCTTTTGAAACAATAGAAGATAATAGCAATTTACTAATGGTAGAAATAGCTGAGTTACATATAACTATTTTGCAAATTCATTTGGAGAAAAATTCATAACATCCATCGTTTTGCCATTGGAAAGTGATTTACATAGTACTTCAGTCTCAGATTTTCAATATCAAATATGCCATTTTATATGGTTTATAAAATGAATTGTTGAAAATTTTGTACCTATGTTTACTAGGCTTACTAAAGTGTATTGAACCAGATGAGTTTCATATATAATACATTTATATATGTGTGTCATATTTATATCTGGCTGAATCTACATGACACCAATAAAGAGAAAGTTTAGCAATTCTTTGGATTTTTTGTTTTAATGTTAGATGATTTTATGCTGTTTAATTTTGGTGACTTTATTTTTATATTATACAAATATTTACTTAAACCACAGAGAACTCTTTGTGCTCTGTAGGCCATAAATGAATATTTTACAGGACAAGAGATGAATGGTAGCAAATATCCATGACTGTCATCAGTTGTACTGGTAATGATGGCAAAATTACATTTCTAAGTTTATAGGCCTTGGAGACCTGAAATAACATTTAATCCTTGTTCTGATTTTTGGCAATGTAATGGTTCCAGCCATAAAACTACAGTAAAATTATAGACAAAAAATATGACTAAACTAAGTGAAAAAAATGAACAAAAATTTGCATGTATAAAGGGGTCTGATCCCACATGCCTAACATACATTTTGACTTGATAAAATCTTAAACTACACTGTTCAATTTTTGACCATATTCATTTATGTTTCATTGATTAATTTTCTGTTTAGTAAGTGTTTTTTATACTTCTGTCCTTTTTTCCTGTTTACTATAGCAGTCAAATAACTTTGGAAACCAGGTCCACATACTACATTTTGACTGACAGATTTCCTAAGTCCTTTTTAAAGTATACATTCTTTCTGTGTTTAATTTTTCCCCTGAAAATTTTTGTTACTATTGTTGAAGTAACTGCACCATTTATTCTACAGATTTCTACATTTTTAAGAGAAACTATGCTTTATGTTTTTACATTTATCAACATTTTCATTGTAGAGTAAGAAGGAAATAATGCTGTAATATTTTTATCTAATTGCACAAGGCCTGCTGTATGAGAAAAATAACTCTCTTGGGTATTCACTCTAAAGGGTCACACGCTTCTGTGGATACATGAAAGTTTTGGTGTGCCTGTATGTAATGTGTGAAAGTGCAGGTTGTTTGAAAAGTCAAATGTGAAATCGATAGGCTGGTTTCAATACTTTTCCTCAGTGCTTTTATTTCTGCCTAAACAAAATGAGTTTATTTACAATGCCATTATGTTTGCAAAATGTTTATAGTCTCTTATTTGACATCAGATGCTTTGGTGTTCCAAAGGCAAATCAGTTTCTGATGCAGTTATTGGTGTAAATGGTTTTAAATAACTTGTGGATGTTTGTTAGGATGCCACACTTTTTATATTGTTTAGGTCAAATGTACAGCAATATTTTAATTTGGTCTTGTTGAATCCTCACAGAATAAAATCAAGACATTTACAACCTTCTCCTTTCTCTATAAATTTAATTCCTCCTCTATTTTCCCCACTCTTATTCTATGACTTAATGCTTGCTTTACTGAGAAGACTGATTTTGCTTTACTTAACTCTTCGTTTTAAGGAGAGACAGATAAATCATTTCAGAAAGTCATGGAGTACATCAAAAGCAATTAAGTATATGGAGAATGGAGGTCAGTTATCTGAATTTGGATTTAGTCTTTAACACACAAGCTTTGTGACCAGATAAATAACATGCTGAATTTCAATTCCCTTTTCTATTAAATTGGTTCTGTAAAGATTAGATGACCAGGGAGGAGATGAATTAGGCCGCTCAGCAAGACTTTATTGGAATACATGCTCTCGGGCTGAAGCCACCCGTCTATCAGAGAGTGTCCAGGATAAATGGCGCTGGGGTTTCCATGCACAGAGAATTCGAAAGGGCTGGGTCAGGAAGGGGAGGGCTTGGGGGCAGGAAGAGAAGGCCAGAGTCCTTCCTGGATAGGTCAGAAAAACCCACTGGTTGACAGGAGGCGTGTCTACTGGTGACGCCAGCATCTAGCTTGCAGCTCTGCTTTGCAGCTGCTGACCAGTTCCCCTAATTGGACATCTTGGACCCTGGCCCAACCTAACATCCCAGCCTTTTTGGTGATATAGGACATCAGATCTGTCCGGCTACTTCATGCAGGATTGGGGGAACTGAGAGGGGAAGGAGGCTCGGGTGTTGGTCAGGCAGGGAGGCAGACGCAGGGGTGGAGATGCTGGTTGTCAGTCATGCTGCTTGAATGTAGAAACATCACCTATGGGTAGGAACAGAAGCTTGGGAGAGATTACTGATTAGCAGAAAAATAAGGAGTCTGCCGAGAAATTTTGAGTTTGGTGGGAGTCCAGCGTGATGGACCAATCCAAGGCTGGTCTACTCTGTAATGAAATTGGTTCAAGTTTTTAAGTAGCAATTACTGCATAATCAAGTCCTCCTGCCCCAGCCCAGAGGCAGCAAATGGGGGCCAAGGAGATCCCTTTTTGCCCTAGAGAGGGAGGTGGTAACAAGTCATGATAATTCAGCCTCATTGTACAGTTAAGTCCCTATAACAAGGCTGGAGAGGACAAGGCATGTAAACATAGTATTTAGCTTTTAAGCTTTTAATGTCACAGATGTCTATCTTTAAACTATTTTAAATGCCCAGGAATGGCTGTGTTTTTGGTTTTGCTAGGTGTTTAAGATGAAGCAAGTCAAATTGACTTTTGTTCTTACCTATTGTTAAGAGTCACCTTTTGTTCTCCTGGGAGGCATCCTTGAGGAACTTGAGGGCAGCTTGTTAGCTCTGCTAGTGCCATCTGTGTTAGGATAGGTTGCGGTCTGGCGCTGACCATCTGGCTTCCCCAGGAAGCATGAGAGAAGGTTCCCTCTCTTTTTGACCTTCCTGTTCATCATGTGGCATTTGATTGGCTCTTTAATTCTTTAATAGTCTCAGAAATCTTCCTGATTGGGAGGTCCTACGGCCCAGAGGTGCAGAGAACCTCTTAGAGAAGTTCCTTTCATTCCTTGGATTTAGGTTGACTTAAAGGGCAAGAGCCAAATACTGGTTTTCTTGGCCCTTTAATTTAATTTCAGTTTTTAAGTCTTGATCTTAAACACTCAGCAAGCCAATCTCACCAGTTACAAAGTAAGGGTACTGGGCTTTAACTTTAAGGTCTATCCTATAGGTGGTGGCTGATATATCTTAAAATAATCTGGGTTAGTTGTCCTTGAAGTAGTACCTCTGTAAAACATCAACATGCAATAGTTAGAGTTTCAGGAAAATACAAAATAAAATCAACAACAGCAAAAGATATTTAGTTTGTGTAACAGCTTCTTTAAATTTTGGTTGAGTTACATATTATATCCCTGTTTGAGGTCCTAATGATCTTTACAATAAAATTAATCCTTTGAACATATCTTTAAATGAACTGGAGTCTGGTCTACATTGAAGCCATTGTAGTCAGCTGGGAGACAGAACTATCTTAGGTAAGATAGGGCTCCTTGCAAAATCTTAGCAGAATATTAAATAGATTAGGTCCTCATTTATTTAAAAGATCACTCTGATGTAAAAATAACTTAAAGTCTTATCTTATTGATGATAGGTTCAGTTATAAAACATTAAATGATATGAATGGATACCATACAAGTTCAGTTTGGAGAATATCAGCTTATAAAACATTCTTTTAAACCTTCTATTTTAAAGACTTGTATACCTGGAAGATATGAACACATTTAATATAAAAACAGAACTGGTAGCACCATAATTGCACTGATGTTTAATCACAGTTGTAAACCTTTTGATCAGAAATATTCTCTTTCCTTCCAATGAATATCATATTTAGAATCTTTAATTCCTTTTGGGGTAGGTATAACTTGTCTCAGTAGAGTGTAAAAAACTTTTATAGTTAGATAAAATACATCTGATCAGAAGTTTTAACTTTAGCGTGCAGAATGAAAGTTTCAAGTTTAAAAATGTAAGAGTGAAGAGTCCTAGAAAGAGAAAGCAAGCTGGCTGCAGATGCCGAGTGGTAAGGCTGACTTCAGAGGGCAAGAGCAAGAGCGAGAGAGAGCACGCTTTCGCTTTGTGGCAGCCGTGTCAGTGGTGCATGGACTGAGAGATGCAGGAATGCAGGCTGAGCGGGCTGGTAGCTCACAGAAGAGGGAGAGAGAGCTCCAGCTAGTAGCGTGAGAGCAGCCGCGCCAGTTCGGCGTGCGCGGATAGAGCGAGAGACACAGGGTGGGCAGGCCCCGCCTAATGCTTGGTCTCTGCTGTCCGGCGCTGGGACCGAGGTCAGCTCCGCCTCCCCAGAAGGTGGCGCTGCAGCTTGAGGGGAGCCAAGAGTGAGGTGAGGTGGGGCAGGCGGGCTCTGGTGAATGCCTTGTTCCTGCCTTCCAGCAGTGGGACTAAGGTTGGCTTTGTTTTCTCCGGCGGGAAACTGCTGGGGAACTGTTTGAGCTTTAGAGAGGGGAAGGGCGAGAGCGCAGTGAGAAGAACTTGAGAGGACAGAACAGATGAGAAAGAAGGGAGGGGCGAGAGTGCACTTTCCAATAAAGCCCTGATGAAAGGCATTTCTGTCCATTTCCCCATCCAGTGACAAAAATTAGCCAAATCAGTGAGGATTTGAAAATCAAAAGTTCCCCCTGGAGGCCATTTTGGTCTGTTATCTAAGCCATAGTACAGTGGAGTTTTGAGGTCTAGAGAAGAGTTGGGGTTCCTGTGACTTCTCAGCGGTCCCGGGGAGTGGGCGGGAACATAAAATGGCATCCCCAAAAAAGTTTGCGTCCACAGGAAAACGAGAGGGCCAGGCGGAAAGTTGAGGCGTCCCTCGAACCTGCCAGGGCCTGAACGGCAGCGGTGATTGGCTAACACGGGGATTGGGAAGGTCCTTCCAGTCCACGTGGCCTTGAGTGGACAGAGAGCCCACACACACGTGCGACTTACAGGATGGGCCTCTGGAGTGGACGGTGGGGGAGGGGCAAGCTGAGAAGTCAGAGGAAGGGGGGCCTACCTCACTCTTGTTGGTCTGGATGAGGAAGACAGAGAGCAGCTCAGGAGTTCTCCTGGTCTGGAAGGCTTGCCTCAATCCCGGTATGGGGGAGGTTCAAAACCCTCCCGGGTTTTGGCACCATTATGTAAAGATTAGATGACCAGGAGGAGATGAATTAAAGCCACTCGGCAAGGCTTTATTGGAATACACGCTCTCAGGCTGAATCCTCCTATCCATCAGAGTGTGTCAGGAGAAATGGCGCTGGGGTTTCCATGCACAGAGAATTCGAAAGGTCCCAGTCAGGAAGGGGAGGGCTTGGGGGCAGGAAGAGAAGGCCAGAGTCCTTCCTGGATAGGTCAGAAAAACCCACTGATGACAGGAGGTGTGTCTACTGGTGGCGACAGCATCTGGCTTGAAGCTCTGCTTTGCAGCTGCTGACCGGTCCCCCTAATTGGACATCTTGGACCCTGGCCCAACTTAACAGGTTTAAAATTATATTTAACCTCAGAGAGTTGATGTGAATATTAGTTGAGATAGCATTGTAAAGTGCTGGACACAAAGGACAGAGTGAAGTTCTGATTAAGTGCTAATAGCACACTATGATAATAATCATAATTATGCAAGTGGTGTGATAATAACCTTCCAATTGAACCAAAACATTACTCAGTTTCTCCTGATGTACTTGTCTGGTCACCCATTCATTAATTTAAAAATGTTATATCTTTGTTTCCTGCATCCCAGCCTATGTTAGCTCATATTATAAACTCCTTAAGAACTATAACTGTAATTTATATATATTGGTTAACATTTTATCTCCTAGCAAAATGCTTATACCTAGTAATAAGATGGTATGTTTTTATTTGAATTAAAGCAAATATACTTAATTATGACAGTATTATTATACTAAAAGCAAATATTTATTTTTAACATATGATTCTATGAAATTATTAATTTTCCTTATCCATAGTTAAAGTATTCTGCTCTTGATGGATGGTAAAAGATCAGTACTTGCCTAATAGTATCCATTCTTGTCTTTTTTCTTAATAATGGAATTTCTGGCTGAGTACATGCCTGTCCAGTTAAAGGATGCATTATTCAGTCTCCCTTGCTTCTAGCTGAGCCCCTCAAGACAATGAGCTGTGAATAAAATGAATTTGTAGGTCTTGCCCTTAAGGAGGAGAGATGCTGTCCTTTACCTTTGCTCTTTTCTCACCAGCTAGAATGTGATTACTGTGTGTAGGAGCAGTCTCCATACCTTCCAACCCTCCCTTCCATCTGTCCCCATTCTATGCTAATAGACTGTGCTCTTGCCAAAGAGCACTCCTTTGTTTCTGACCTTTAAACCTGATTGGTCCAGGAATGTATTTAAGCTTCCATACTTTCTGGAATAAACGGTGTTTTCTGCATCTTCCTCAGGTGTTTCTGCATCTCACTGGGGCGGACCGCCACCGTCCAGAGAGACCCTGTATCGTCTTCCTCCCTGAAGACCCCTTCCTTGTCTTTTCTGGACCCCAACTCATGGAGCAGGACCCACGTGGCACCCCCAACCCCCCTTTTAGCGATAACTGTGATGAGCTTTCTTGGAACATGTGGGAGAAAAGCCAAGCGCTGGTGCAAACAAGATGGAAAGGCTCTAGGTAAGGAATCTCGGAGAATTAGCAAACCAGCCTGGATTTCTCTTGCCCAAATTGTTATGTGAAAGTAAAACTAACTTCTACCATGAAGGCTTTCCTATTGTAGTGCTTTGGTTACAGCAGGCTAACCTCTATCCTAAATTAAACTAATTATTTATAAACTTATTTTTAAACAAACACAGTTGCAACATAGCATTTAAAAAACTAGAGGTAGCTTTGGATAATTTATGCCAGAATTCTAATACCCAAATTTTATAATAAATGAGCAAGGCATTTTCATTTGTATAAAGAAAATTTCAATAAAGAAGTCAGAACAAAAGTTAGAAAAAGTGGTGAGGGAAAAACATTTTCTTTCAAGCTTAAGTGAAAATATACACATGCAAATATGTTGAAGCTGACCAAAGTAAATATTACTTTTTTAAGGATATATTTACATGGAGTAGAGGGGAAGGTTATTACTAATGACTATACAGGTTACTCAAAAAATTGCTTAGGATTTAAATCCACTCAAATTATGTTAATTTACACATAGTAAATATTAATGTAATATGCTTCATATGAAAATGACAAAGCTCAGTGTGTGAACCTATAGTTCTCTCACTGACCATCAGAATCATTTGAGGAACTTCTATTGTATCCTCCTGTAATCCTCTGCACACTGATACATTCACAAGCTCTGTAAGTGTTTTGGGGCACCTCAATTTCTTTTCCTTTTTCCCCTATTTTTTAAACTGGTGCATTATGGGTAAACATGATGGTGGGATTTGTTGTTATGTATTCATACATGCACACAATATGATGATATAATTTGGGCCAGGTATTTCCTCTTCTCTCTCCTCCAACCCCTCCCAGTTCTCTTTTCTCAAATCTACTGATCTCCCTTTGATATTCATGAGATTCCCCTCCACCTTTCTTTTCCCTTTTCCTCTCTAGCTTCCACATATGAGATAAAACATGTGACTCTTGTCCTTCTGAGTTTGACTTATTTCAGTTAACATAATGTTCTCAAGTTCCATTCATTTTTCTGCAGATGACATGAAATGACATTCATTTTTCTTTATGGCTAAATAAAACTTCATTATATATATATATATATATAGACTATTTTTTTTATCCATTCATCCATTAATGAACACCTAGGCTGTGTCCATGGTTTGACTATTGTGAATGGTGCTGCTATAAACATGGGTATGCATGCATCACTATAATAGGATGACTTTAATTCTTTAGGAGTAGTATAGCTCTGTCACATAGTGGTTTCATGCCTAGTGTTCTGAGGAACCTCCACATTGATTTCCATAGTGGTTGTATTAATTTATAATCCCACCAACAGTGTAAGAGGGCTCATTTTTCTCCACATCCTCTCTAGCATCTATTGTATTTTGTATGACTGCCATTCTTATTGGTATGAGATCAAATCTCAGTGTAGTTTTGATTTTCATTTCCTTAACTGATTATAATGTTGAACATTTTTTCTTATATTGCCCACTAGTATTTATTCTTTTGAAAAGCATCTCTTTATTTCCTTTGCCCATTTAATAATTGTCTTATTTGGGGCTTTTTTGATGGTAAGTTTGAGATCTTTATATATTCTAGATATTAGCCAACTGTCAGAAGAGTAGCTAGCAAAGATTTTATCCCATTCTGTAGGTCCTCTCTTCACATTCTTTTAATTTGATGCCATTCCACTTATTAACCCTGGCATTATTTCCTGAGCTTTAGTGGTCCTATTGAGAAAGTCGTTGCCTCTGCCTATATGTTGGAGTGTTGACCTTTCATTTTCTTCTAGGAGTTGCATAGTTTCTCTTAAATTTCAAGGTATTTGATTGATTTTGAACTGACTTTGTGCAGGATGAGAGATAAGGGTCTAATATTGTTCTTATACATCTGGATAACTAGTTTTTCCAGCATCATTCATTAAAAAGACTCTGCTTACCCCAATGTGTGCTTTTGGCATCTTTGTCAAGGATCAGATGACTGCATCTGTATAAGTTTGACTCTGTGTCTTCTACTATTTACTATTGGTCTATGCATATTTTATTATGATAATACCATATGGTTTTTGCTATCTCTATAGCATAATTTGCTATCTCTATAGCATAATTTGAAGTCAGATATTGTAATACTTCCAGTATTACCTTATTGGCTTAGAATTTTCTTGGGGTATGCTGGGTATTTTATTTTTCCAAATGCATTTATAACTATCTTTTCTAGTTCTGTGAAGAATATCATTGATATTTTTATGGAGACTGCATTGAATTGTATATTGATTTTGGTAGTATGTTCATTTTAACAATATTAATTCTGCTTATCCAAGAACATGGGAGGTCTTTTCATCTTCTCTTCTCTCCTTCAAATTCTTTCTTCACTATTCTGTAATTTTTATTGTAGAGGTCTTTTACCTCCTTGCTTATATTTATTCAGAAGTATTGTATTGTATTGTATTGAAGCTATTGTGAATAGCATTTTTTTTTCTTTCTCAGTGGTTTCATTTTTGTTATACAGGAAAGCAGCTGATTTTATAACCTGAAAATTTTATTGAAATTTTTTATTAGCTCTAGCAGTCATTTTAGCTTTTTATTTCAGTATAGGATCCTATCATCTGCAAACAGTGATAATTTGACTTTTTTCTCTACTATTTTTATTCATTGTATGTCCTTTTCTTGCCTAACTGCTGTGCCTAGAATTTCTAATACTATATTAAATAGGAGTGGTGAGAGTGGAAATGCTTGTCATGTTCTAGATTTTAAAGGAAATGCTTTCTGTTTTCCCCATTCACCATGACATTGACTTGGGAGTTTTTTTTTTGTATTTAGCCTTTATTATGATGAGTGTGGTTTTGTGTATTCTTAGTTTCTTCAGTGTTTTCATCATAAATAGGTGCTGAATTTTGTCAATGGCTTTCTATGCATCTATGGAGATGACTAAGTGATTTTTGTCCTTAATTCTATTAATGTGATGAATTACATGTATTGATTTGTATATGCAAAATCATCCTTGTTATTGTTGGGATAAAACAAACTTGGTTATGATGTAAATTATCTTAATATGTTGTTGAATGTAATTTCCTAATATTTGATTAAGAATTTTTGCATCTAAGTTCATCAGGGATATTGGTTTGCTGTTTTCTTTCCTTGATGTGTCATTATCTGGTATTGATATAAATTTGATATTGGAATCATAGAATGAATTTGGAAGTGTTCTATTCCTTTCTATTTTATGAAATAATTTGAGGAACTTTGTTAGTAGTTCTTCCTTAAACATCTAGTGAAATTTAGCCAAGAATCCAGCTGGGCTGGGACTTTTCTTTATTGAAAAAATTTTTATTACTGCTTTTATCTCATAGTTAGTAATTGTTCTGTTTAGATTTTCTATGTCCTTTTGATTCAATTTTGACAGGTAGTATGTGTCTAGAAATGTATCCATTTCTTCTAGGTTTTAATTTATTAGTATAAGTTTTCCCTAAGCATTCTTTTGATTTCTGTGATGTCTATAGTGATTTCTCCTTTTTCATCTCTAATTTTATTTATTTGATTGCTTGTTCATTTTGGGATTGAACTCAAGGGCACTCAATCACTGAGCCACATCCCCAGCCCAAGGCTGTAAGCAACTCAGGGTCTGGCTGAATTGCTTAGTGCTTCACTAGTGCTGAATCTGGCTTTGAACTTGCGATCCTCCTGCCTCAGCCTCCATAGCAACTGGAATTACAGGCATGCTCCACTGTGACCAACTTCTGATTTTACTAATTTGGGTCTTCTTTCTTTTTTTTTCTGGTTAGTTTGGCTAATAGCTTATCAATATTGTTTATCTTTTCAAGAATTTCATTGATTCTTTGTATTATTTTTCTATTCTCAATTTCATTAATAATGAATGATCATAATTACTTTCTTTTAATGGTTTTGAAATTTTTTTTCTTCTTTTTCAAGGGTCAGAAGATGTATCATTAGGTTGTTCATTTGGTATCTTTCTGATTTTCTTATGTAGAGACTCAAAGGTGTAAACTTTCCTGTTAGAATTGCTTTCACAATGTCTTAAGAGTTTCTGGTGTGTCATACCACTATTTTCATTTGATTCTAAGAGTTTTTAAATTTCTGCCCTGATTTCTTCTATCACCCACTCATCACTCAAGAGTGTATTGTTCAGTCTCTATGTGTTTACATAGTTTCTATAGGGTTTTTTGGTGATGTTTTCTAATTTCATTCCATTCTGCTCTATCTGATAAGATGCAAAGAATTGTAACATTTTTGTATTTGTTAAAAGATGCTTTGTTGCCTAAAATATGATCTATTTTGGAGAAGTTTCCATGATCCACATAGAAGAAAGTGTATAGAGCCATTGTTACATAAAATATTCTATAGATGTCTGTTGAGACCATATGATTTATAATATTTTTCAGGTCCCAAAGAGTCTTTACTAAATTTTATGTCTGGATAACCTACCTGTTGGTGAGAGAGGCATGTTAAAATCACCCAGTATTTTTGTGCTAGGGTCTATGTGAGACTTCAAATTGACACGTATATATATGTATCTATTTATTGAATTTCTCAACCTTTACTGACTCTTTTAATTCATTCAATTTTTTTCTATCTTCTCTTCAAATTATTTTATAATCATCCTTTTGAATTCTTTATCCAATATTCTGTCCACTCATTTATCTTTGGAGTCAGTTGCTGGTTAATTATGAACTTTAGGAGGTACTGTATTACCTGTTTTTTTATATTTCTTGTATTCCTGTGTTGGGATTTATACATTTGTTGGGGTGAATTTCTCTTCCACTCTTTATGTGGAACTTTTTAAGGCCTGGCTTTCTCTTTCCAGAGTGTCCTAGAGTGATCTAGGTCAATACTTTCTCATAGGTGTGACATGTGTGATTTTTGTGGTTATTCTCTCTGTTTTAGCTGTATGAGTGGATGTCCATAAGTGGGACTAGAGGGTGCACTCCTAGTCATTACTGCTTAGTGTCTGATTGTTAGTTTGATTTTTTTATTTCTTCTGTTGTTTGTGTTAGAGTATAGCTGAATTTTGATTGTCATTAATTTGTATGCAGAACAAGGTGCATGGTATTTTGTCTGAGTTTAGTCAGCAGCAGGGTCTACTGTGAACTTGTAATGTCTCTGTAGTTTCCCAGCAATTCACCAAAAAGGGAAAACAAACATTAGCAACAACATATTCAAATAATGTATAGCATTAAAATAAATACCTAGTACCTACTGTGACATCTATAACACTAATGAATATCAATCTGGAAATGGTGAAGTCAGCAATTGCCAATAACAAAAACAATATATAACTATGAACTAGATCTGGCATTAAAGCAAGTAACAGGTCTCAGCTATATTATCCACAACAGTAATAATTACAGCAATATGAATGGTAGGGTCAGGCATTATATAAAACAAGTAGTTCTGAAAGATGGTAAAAATATAGGTCATTAAAAGAAAAGAAAATGTGATGCAGGTAGAAGAGAGTTTAGGATGTTCAAAGTCTGAACCAAAAGAATGCAGAAGAGAAATAGCAAGTGTTATATAAAAAAAAAGGATGATAAAAATAGGAAAAACAAAGTAAAGGAAGAGAAAAAAGATGACAAGAGATTTTAACTGTTAGCAGATAAAGAAAGGAGAGAAAGAGAATCAAGAGAAACAAACAAAACCAAAACCAAAATAAACAAACCGAGAACCCTAATCTCTAAAAGACAAGGCAAGGAGAAATAAGTAGCATGCATGTAAATGATAAAAATAAGAAAAAAACCCAAACATATAGATATGTTCATGAACCAATCAGCATTCCAAGAAAAACACACACACACATGTGCATGCATGAGGAAGAACCAGAAGGAAAAATATTCTTAATAAAAAAATGAAAGAATTTTCTCCACTGATGTGGTCAAATTAGGCTATGAGGATGAATGGTCACTGTCTATGCTCAACTATCCTTCTTTCCATTTCTGCTTGGTCTATGTTGGGTGAGAGTGGCCTGTAACTGCAGCTGGTTGACATAGCTCTCAGCTTCTTTCCTCATCAGTATAAGGTTTGCATAGAATGGGAAATGCTGTTGATTGGAGTGTTGTCTGCACAGACCAAATTAATGTGTTGCCAGAGTAGAGCTGCTGCAGACTTCCATGAGGGGAGTTCTTGTGGCTTGGGAATAGGTCTAATCAGGCCTTAGTGGGTTTGTTGGTTCATAGCTGCCCTGGAGCAATTATATCAGTGCATGCTTAGGGCCTTGGCAGATGCTGATCTCTGCTGGAAGTCTGGATCTCAGGAGTCTTCCAAGAATTCTTTTCATGGGGCAGAGGAGCCTATCCTCCATACGCTTTGCTGCTCACAAACACAGTCTTCCCAGGCTTAGTCCCTAGCATATTCACACATGCCTTTTCAGTTTTCCTATCCTCTTCATCTGGTCACATGAGCTGCCAGACTCCAAGGGAAAATGAGTTGGACTCCCCTTCATTTTCCTGACTTGAATCCTCTGGTACAATCTACTCTGTTTTACTCATGTTCTGCTAGATGCACCCTAGGTCACATATTTTGAGCTTTTCAGGGCCGTATGGCAAAGTTTGATATCATCTCCCAGCTCCAGAAGCAGCAAACTGCAGTGTGATCTTCTCAAGAGGGCTCCTGCCTCAGCTCTCTGTTTGCCAGTTGAGAAATACAGAGCACTTTGCAAACACCATTTCATTGTGTAGCATTTGGATCAGTTAAGTTCAAGTTGCTTTTCCAATCTACAGGTTTTCCTGTGCCAAATACCTCCATTGTGTTTCTCTCTGTTATCGCCCCCTCTGTGGTGAACTAGGGCCACTGCCACTGTTGCTGCCACAAGTGGCTTGACTCCAGTGTACTCTTTCTTGTTCTTTGTTCAACTCAAATTTCAGAGTCACTAAGACACTCTGACTACCCAATATTGAATTTTAATGAAAACTCACTTCCACCCATCTTGCTGAGTTGTCTTCTGTGACTTGAATCCCAAGCCATGAAGCAAGTAAAAACGCATGGTTCCCCAATCTGTCATCTTGAATCTCTTCTAGTTTCTTCTTCTTTTTCCCTTTTTCTTTCTTTTTTTTAATACCAAGGAAATCTGATGATCAGTAATTTGAACAGTACAGCTATGAAGCAGAGCTCTGCTGCTCCATGTTGATAGTTAAAAATAAAAGTAGGACACAAGCTCAGTGGCCTTTTAATTTAACGTGAAGGAATCAGACTAAGTCAAGGAAGCACTTGAAATCAAACCATTACTAACTCCTCAGAACACTAATCTGTACCTGTGAAATTTTATATACTCTGCTTCTTTGCAATTATTTAATCATATTATTTTTATAATTTATTTAAAGTTATAAAATTATTATTTGTTGATTAGTTAAGGTATGTTTGTGAGGAAAACACAATGTCATGTCCTCATGATTAAAATAAACTGTGATCTATGAAAATAATCAACTTGCTGCCTTAAGCTCTTTTTAGAAAATGAAAAATTACAAATTAATAAAAATTAAAGATATTAATTATATTCTTTTGCCTACTACAAAGTAGAACAGAGTGAATGTTCAATATTTATTTCTAATATATTTTAACATAATTGAATCAGACCAAATATTAACTTCCAAGGTAAAAATATTGAACTATCAAATATGTTTACTCCATTAAATTTGTAGGTTTCCTAAGAGCAGAGATAGTTACTGTTTATATTCCTGGAACAACTCCAGTATCTAACAATGTAGCTGACAAAGATCATTCATAGGTAAGATTTCTTGCAATCTTTGACTGAGGGATACCTTAAGCAGCTTGGCCAAACTCTGTCTCAAAATACAAAATGAAAAGGGCTGGGGAAGTGGCTCAGTGAATCAGTGCCCCTGGATTCAATATCTGGCACACACACACAAAAAGACTTTGACCATTCATTTCAAATATTTAAACTCATTTTAAAATCATACATTAATGTACATTAAAATAGTAGTTATAAAGGAAAATAACCCATGTTAATGTGTCAAGTATATTTAATTTTGACTATTTAGTTGCTTATTCTAATTAATAAAGATTTCTTACTTTAAGATAATTATTTGGAGTACAGAGGAGCTCAAAATTCTTTGCTCTTTCTCCCAATTACAGTGGTTCATATATACAGTAGAAATGAGATTTAAATAACTGACAAATGCCACAAGTATCTAATTCATTATCACAAGGGTATTTGGTCCTGGACACTCTATTCAGATTAAGACTGACTTAGTATGACAAAAATAAACAAATTTTTCTTATTAGCAACTATGGAACTTCTTTCGTGAATGGAGTAGTATTTATTGAAGTGAAAAGAGAACTCCCACAAGGTGAGAGGGGAACTTCTAGTAAGGTTTTCACTTATATATCCTCATCTAGTGACTTATATAGCTTCTGGGTAGGGGCATTGATAAAAATGCATGCTAAACAGATATTGGAAAAGTGTTAAAGTATTGTCTTGGTCCATGCTTCTCCAATAGGCTGTTCTAGCCCTTGAATTTGAACTTTCCTATAATCTCCATTTGAGTCCACCCTCACTTCTTTTCTCACCACTCCAGGACAAAGGAGTTGGCTGGAATGTTTGGAATTTCTGCAGGTTAATCTCATGTAGTAGTCTTTACATTTGGGAAAGAAAACTCCAACAACTTAAGTGAGGTCCATCACCCTGACTGCCTGACCATTAACTCTTGATTTTCTCCCCTCTGAAAAAGTGACTTCAACTGCCATTAAAGGACAGTGACAATGACAGCTATGGTTGCTTAAGTCTGAAAGGGGCATTGAAAGGGTACAGAAGTCAGGGTCCTTCTACAGTGGTCTGTTTAAGGGCCCTTAGTAGAAGTAGAGCTTAGTTTTGGATTCCATTTGTAAGGCGATTTGTAGCTTCGGCACATTAGAGGAGTCCAGAGGTCCATGGTGGCAGTTGGCAAGTGATTGGATGAAGCATGAATAGGGCAGGGATTATGTTAAGATGACAATATATAAGACAGTAAAGCATTATTTTCTGTAAACAATTAGCACAAAGGTAATCAGTATTATTAGTCCCTGAAAACCATGAAGACCATGACTCATTAAACCTTATGGTGGAGTGTAACATATCACCAATTTGCAAGTAGAAGCTATTTCAGACTTTGGAAACATTATCAGAGTTGTCAGAAACATGCACATAATATGTAGGATTTTTTTAGTGGCTTAGGTATCCTCTTGAGTATAGTTAAGATTTCTAACACCATCTGATTGCTATAAAACAGTTTTTTCATTAGTATTACCTGTTCAGTGGAGAAATATCTTTTAGCTATGTCATGTAGGGCTCTCTTGGAAAAGTTGGTTGGGGCTTTGATGTGTAACTGCATCTTTTAGAGGGACAAGGATCAGGGCTAAAAAGTCATACCATTGAAAAACACATTGAGCTTACCTATGTAGGAAGTTAGGAAGATTTGTAGGTCTCCAATATGTAGGTCTCTGACAAACTTGTGACTCTGGCAGAGGCTTTCATTATAGTTATCGGGCACTCCTGTATAGGAATCCTCCCTTTATAATCTCTCAGTCTTATTTTTTTTTTGACATGAATGTATATCTCAAGTTATAGTCAAAGACACATTGTGTCTTCTTCTAAATGTCCATATATGAGTGGGATTTGGTTATACTCTTCTGTCAGGTATCCTGCTTAGTTGTTAAATTATTTTTTAATTTTTTAAAAATTTTACTGTCAATGGATTCTGTTACAGTGGTATCCAGGTTTATTTGGGGTACTTTCTTCCCTTGTTTTTTATGTTGATTGTGTATCTTTCTTTCTTGAAATACCAATCTAAGGTATTGCGGCTTCTATCCTATAATCTTGCATTGACACTCCAGATTACCTGTGTCTCACCTTGGAGCTACTTCTTTTCCCCGTGTCCCCAGATGGGCACTATTGTCACTAAAGTTGGTGGCGGAGGTAGTAGATGTACCTCTAGAAGGCAGTGGGAGTGGCCTTGGCTGGGCTCCTGAGGCGGCCCCTGAGGGCTATTTTGCCCTTCTCTTGCACTCCTGCTTGTGAACAGGACCTCTGGAGCAGAACTGGAGGCAGGCCCAGGTCTCACTTAGGCAGTGTCACAAGCAGGAGAGTCTGTGTGTGACCCTTACAGTGAGTGTGAGCTCCCCTGGGGCTGGAGGGTAGCAGGCTCTGGTCTGCCTTCAACTGGGCACCCCTGGCATTGCCTAAGGGCAGTTTTGGGCCTCCTGTTTTGCCTGACCACAGGAACTCTGGAGTGGAACTGAGGTGGATCCAGGTGGCCCTTGGGCAGGGCTGCCTCCACTGGGGTCTCTGGAGCTACTCTTACCCTGAATTTGGGTTCCCCAGTGGCTAGTGTGTAGCAGTCCCTGATCTCCCATAGGCTGGACACCCATGGAGTTTCCTGAGGTCAGATCAGGGCCCTCTGCGGCTTCTGCCGGTCCACAGGAACTCTGCAGTGGAACTTGGGCAGGCCCAGGCTGCCCTTGGGCGGGGCTGCCTCATGCTAGGGTCTCTGCGGGGACTCTTACCCTGAGTTTGGGCTACTCAGCTGCTAGCAGCTAGCAGTCCCTGGTCTCCCTTTGGCTGGACACCCGTGGAGGTTCATGAGGGCGGATCTGGGCTATTCTGTGTTTTATGTAGAGACAGGGTCTCACTGAGTTGCCTAGTGCCTCAACATTGCTGAGGCTGGCTTTGAACTCTCGATTTCCCTGTCTCAGCCTCCCTAAATGCGGGGATTACAGGCTTGTGCCACCGCACCCAGCTCCAAGAATTGTATATTTAGCAAAATTAAGTTTTATATTTGAAGATGATCTAAAAACCTTACACAACAAACAAAAATTAAATAATTCACAACTAGAAAGCCTGCACTATAGAACATTCTCAACAAAATAGTCCATGAGGAGTAAGTAAAAAAGAAAAAAAGTGAAAACCAGCAAAAGGAGGAACTACATTAAAGGAATAGTCAACCAAAGGAGCAACTAAGTCAAATTAAAAACCAGAAATAAAACAAAATGACAGGGAATACAAATCATATCTCAATAATAACCTTGAATATTAACAGCCTACACTCATCAATCAAAAGACATAGACTAGCAGATTGGATTAAAAAACAGGGCCCAACAATATGCTCTCTCCAAGAGACTCATCTCATAGGCAAAGACATCCACAAACAGGACGAAAGGATGGAAAAAACCATCACTCATATGAATTGTGTAAACAAGAAGAGGCTTCTGTACTCATTTCAGATAAAGTGGACTTCAAGCCAAAGTTAATCAGAAGGGACAAAGAAGGAAATCTCATACTACTTGAGGGAATTATATATTAACAAGACATAACAATTATAAATATTTATGCCCCAAACAATGGGACATCTGTGTACATCAAACAAACCGTTCTCAATTTCAAGAATCAAATAGACCACAACACAATAATACTGGGTGACTTTAACATACTTCTCTCACTACTGGACAGATCTTCCAAACAAAAACTAAATAAAGAAACTATAGAACCCAATGATACAATCAATAATTTATAATTAACAGACATATGTAGAATATTTCATCCATCAACAAGAGAATACACTTTCTTCTCGGCAGCACATGGCTCCTTCTCTAAAACAGGCCATATCTTATGCCATAAAGCAACTTTTAGAAAATACATAAAATTGGAGATTTTACCTTGTATTCTATCTGATCATAATGGAATGAAATTAGAAATTAATGACAAAATAAAAAATAGAAGCTACTCTAACAAATGAAGACTAAATAATATACTATTGAATGATAGTAGAAGAAACCCAGGATGAAATAAAAAATTCTTAGAGTTAAATGAGAACACCAATACAACATATTAAACTCTCTGGGACACTAAGAAGAAAGTTTATTGTATTGAAATCATTCATTAAAAAAATAGAAATTCAAAAAACAAATGATCTAAAATTATATCTCAAAGCCCTAGAAAATGAAGAACAAAGCAACACCACATGCAGTCTAAGACAGGAAATAATTAAAATCAGAGCTGAAATCAATGAAATTGAAACAAAAGAAAAATTGACAAAACAAAAAGTTGGTTCTTTGAAAAAAAATAAAATAAACCCCTAT
The DNA here is from genome assembly GCA_004024805.1 of Geosciurus inauris. Lineage (NCBI taxonomy): Eukaryota > Metazoa > Chordata > Mammalia > Rodentia > Sciuridae > Geosciurus > Geosciurus inauris. The sequence continues at coordinate 39,185 of PVHX01014733.1, forward strand.
CCATGCTAATGAAGAGAAAAAGAGAGAAAACTCAAATTACTAAAATATGTGATGGAAAAGGAAATATCACAATGGACACGTCTGAAATACAGAAGATAATTAGAAAATATTTTGAAAATTTGTACTCCAATGAAATAGAAATATTGAAGACCAAATATTGAAGATATCAACAACCAAAATAGACATATAGACCAATGGTACAGAATAGAAGACACAGAGACAAACCCACATAAAGACAGTTATCTCATATTAGACAAAAGTGCCAAAGACACTCATTGGAGAAAAGATAGCCTCTTCAACAAATGGTGCTTGGAAAACTGGAAATCCACATGTGGCAAAATGAAATTCAACCCCTATCTCTCACCCTGCACAAAACTCAACTCAAAGTGGGTCAAAAACCCAGGCACTAGAACAGAGACCCTGCGCCTACTATAAGAAAAAATAGGCCCAAATCTTCACCATGTCTGCCTAGGATCTGACTTCTTTAACAAGACCCCTAAAGTGCAAGAAATAAAATCAAGAATCAATAAGTGGGATGGATTCAAACCAAAAAGCTTCTTCTTAGCAAAAAAAAAAAAAAAAGAAAAGTGACAAGGGAACCTACAAATTGGGAGAAAATCTTTACCATATGCACCTCAGATAGAGCATTTATCTCCAAGATACATAAAGAACTCAAAAAACTTAACACTAAAAGAACAAATAACCCAATCAATAAATGGGCTAAAAGACTGAATAGACACTTCAAAGAAGAAGAAATACAAACATCAAATACATAAAATAATGTTCATTATGTCTAGCAATTAGAGCAATGCAAATAAAAACTACCCTAAGATTTCATCTCATTTCCATCAGAATGGTAATCATCAAGAATACAGGCAAAAATAAATGTTGGCAAGGATATGGGGGGAAAAGGTACACTCATACATTGCTGGTGGGATTGCAAATTGGTGCAACCAGTCTGGAAAGCAGTATGGAGATCCCTCAGAAAACTCAGAATAGAACCATCATTTGATCCAGTTATCCCACTCCTCAGTTTATACCCAAAGAACTTAAAATCAACATAGTACAGTGACACTGCCACATCATTGTTTATAGCAGCGCAATTCAGAATAGCCAAACAATGGAGCCAAAGTAGGTGCCCTTCAACAGATGAATGGATAAAGTGTGGTATATATACATAATGGAATATTACTCAGCCTTAAAGAACAATAAAATTATGACATTTGCCAGTATAATTCAGTGTACTTTACATACATTGTCTTTACTTTCAAGGATTTTAAATATTCTTCAACCTGTATTGATATTTACCACTTTTTAAAAAACTAATTAAAAAATATATATAAATAAATGGAAGATCAGTAGAGTAGAGTAGAGGAAACAGTGAGGAATAAGGGGAGAGAGAGGAGAAGTACTAGGGACTGAAGTGGAGTAAATTATATTCCATTATAATTTATATGATCAAATTTTATGATCATGTCTAAACCCAGATATTATGTATAACTATAATGCCCTAATAAAAAATTGAAAAGTTTGGTCTACCAACCTGGCTCATTGAAAGGCCAAAACATAACTTCTCCCTATCAGTCTGAAAAAATAAAGATTAATTTTTAAAATGTATATTTTAAAAATTTATAAATGTATAATTTGCTTTTACTTCTGAAAATATAGAGATTAAAAAATACAAGTATATTCTTTGCCATTCTATTCCATAGTCTTTCTCTGAGATATTATAAAGGAAAATATGAATAGTGGGGAAAATGAAAGGTTAGAACATGTTCAAACTACTGAGTAATATTTTGCCTTTGAGAAGAAACCAGGGCACAATAAATCTTTTACATATGTAATTCATATTGGCAATGTCCTCTCATTTTTTCTATTAAGCAATATATTAATTGCTTTTTATTCTCTAAGAGAAAACAAAAGCAAATAATTAAAACTTCTCTATAAGACATACATGAGAAAAGAAATTTTGTGGGGAAGGCTAAGAAGGGATTTTTAATACTCAATATGAATCAAGTCTCCTGGATAATCTTCCTTAAATACATTCTTCCACTATCTCACTTTGTTTTCCACAATCTCTCTTTTAAGTTGGTCTTCAGATTCTTTACCTAATTTTCTCCCTTTCCTCATGCAGTTCAATCATTAATGTGCTATAAATTGTCCTAACTATGCTCCCTACCCTAAGCACCAGATGACTGGATTCTGAAAGTCCAGTTTAAAAGATGGCTGAAAAAGTCATTCATTTAACCAAAATAGATATTTTTTCCTCTAGAAGGCAGGAGGCATTCTTTTATCTGACAATTAAAGTAGATGAGTCTTAGTGTAATTATAACTATTTTTATCTAATACTTAGGCATGATCATTAATTTGATAAAAAGAAATGAAAAGAAAGAAACATCTTATAGACTTTTGTCCAAGAGACTGAGAAGGTTGGCTAGGAGCTTTCCGTATAGTCGACTAGCAGCAATGAGGGGTTCTCCCTTTTTTTCAGATGGTTTCCCAGCCACTGAACTCTCTGTAGTGAGACTGTGAGAGGGAACCTGAGTCATCAGAGAGTTCTTCAAACCTAAATAGAATAGAAGGATAAGAAGGAAAGGATGCCTAGTTACAGTGTCTAAGAGAAATCACTTGGTAAAAACCTGTTTTGCAATGTACATTGACAGAGGAAGAACACACATATATAAGTTGAAGACTAGCTAGAGTCCAGCAATGCTTCATAGGTCTTTTTCTAATACTGCAAATGTTCTGTCTACCTTTAGCCAAATGTAGCTATTTAACACAAGATGTGGCTTATGTGACTGAGGAGCCACATTTTTTATTTTGTATGAATTGAACTTTGCACTTCTAAAATGTTTTGTGGTGCTGAGGATTGAACTCAGTGCTTTGTGCATGCTGGGCTTTACCACTGAGATACACTCCCAAAACTTTATTTCATTTTCATTAATTTAAATTTAGCCATATGTGGCTAAGGCCTACTGTAATATACAGCACAGCGAACTGCTTTTTGTCATCTTCTTTCTCATGTTTACTGAACAAAATGTGTACCAAATGAAGTGCAAATTATTCTCCGTCATGAAAGAAGAAAAGTCATTCCCTTGGAATTACTGTTTGACCCAGTTATCCCACTTCTCAGTATATACCCAAAGGACTTAAAATCAGCATACCACAGTGACACAGCAACATCAATGTTTATAGCAGCTCAATTCACAATAGCTAAGCTATGGAACCAATCTAGGTGCCCTTCAATAGATGAATGGATACCAAAAATGTGACATATATGCACAATGAAGTATTACTAAGCCATAAAGAAGAATGAAATTATGGCATTTGCTGGGAAATGGATGGAATTATTATGCTAAGTGAAATAAGCTAATCCCCCAAAACTAAAGGCTGAATATTCTGATATGTGGATGCTAACACACAATGAGAGGAAGGGGGGAAGAATAGAAGTTCATTGGATTAGACAAAGGAAAATGAAGGGAAAGGAGGGAGATGAAAAAAGGAAAGAGTAGAATGAATGACATAACTTTCTTATGTTCATATATGAGTACAAGACCAGTGTGACTCTATATCATGTACAACAAGAATGAGATCCTAATTATAATGTTATACTCTTTGTATGTAACCTATGTCAAAATACACTCTACTATCATGTATATCTGAAAAAAACAAATAGAAAAATCTTTTCTTGATTAAAATATTTTTTAATCTACATGAAATATATTTTAGAGATATAATTGGTAAAATTATTAATTAATAAAGAAAAAGGAAAAAAATTAAAAAATAAAAAACTTTTTTTTTGAAATCTGGAAATTTGTCTTGACTGTGAGAGAGAATAGACATGTTTTGTTGCTTTAAATCACTAAGTTTGGGAACTGTTTTTACATAGCAATAGATAACCAATAGTCCAAATATTCCTTTGATTGCTTAGGCACTCTCCTCCCAATCCCTGATCCATCAGTCATTTTCTTAATGCAGGGTAGCCAGGAGAATGAAAAATGATCACTTTTTACATGAATCAGTACCTGTTCTTTTTGGAGACACCATGAAAATTGTGACCAATGGGAGATAGCCTGGGTAATAAATCTCAGAGCTGATTTTCTTCTGCTTGAATGTTGAGTTGTGAAGTGAAACAAGACAATGTTCGACTTTTTATTTGATTCATGGCGGAATATACTCCTAAGTGAACAGAAATGATGAATCTCTTCTTGTAATCACTTCTGAAACATTTGAATAATTTCAATTAATATGACTACTTTGTCAAAAGAAATAATTGAATTTATGAATTCAACTGCTTTTGAGATGATTGAGGTAAAATTTTTAAAATAGAATTTTGTGTTGAGTCTTTTGGAACTCTGCAGATATGGAGATAATGGGTGAGATCTTATCCATCTAGATTCAGCAAAATGAAGTACATACTTAAGTTTATTAGAAGTCAAGAGCTTAGTTCTGTGTTTATCTTGACTGCGTCTTAGACAAGTACCTTAAATTTATGTCTAATACAAAGAATTGATTAGATAGCTAAAATATCATCTTGGAAAGTTTTGATAGCTTCTCATTTGATAGTTTCTGGTGAAAATTATCTATATTAACATTCTAGTTCTTTATGTCACATTTTAAAAGTAATATTAAAGTACTGGATCAAAGACCCTAAAGAATGACCATTCAATTTATTACGGTAACCTCCAAAGAAATAAAATACTTTTATTTTTATTATGTACTGAGACTATCAGTGTTGGCATATGCGGGAATATTCACAGGAAGTATTTTCAAAGAAAACCAGGGTAAGATCATGAACAAAAGTTAAAGCCAATCAAAGCCAGCCTCAATAACAGCGAGATGCTAAACAACTCAGTGAGAATCTGTCTCTAAATAAAATACAAAATAGGGCTGGGAATGTGGCTCAGAGGTTGCATGCCCCTGAGTTCAATTCCCAGTATCACAAAACAAAACAAACAAAAAGTTAAAGCCAAGACATAAGATAGATTCATCTAGCCTGCCTGGCAAACCAACTATTAAAATTAAATCACCGATATTTTATCAAGAGATCATTATGAACAATACTTCCATGTAGTACAATAGGACACTTTTTCTAAAGTTTTAATGTGCATTATATTTGACCCAGAGTACTGCTTCTTGGAATAGTTGCTATAATGAGATATATGAACTTATTTTGACATCTTTTTAAATTCCTAATATGCCAAAGTATATTTAGAGACTAGAAATTTAAACGTAAAAAGCAGCAATTCTCAGAATCAGCTATAGCTAGAATTCAGGATACAATTATGTTGCTAACTTAGGCTGTTTTTGGTGTCAAGATCACAGAGATGTGGACTTCTCCAAGAGCAGCATTTCAGCATCAGAGCACTAGCTTCAGGGGTGCAGTTGAGTCAGTGATAGCAGTAGACATGCTCATAATTCTGTCATCAAATCACCAGCTATGTAAGTTTCAAGAGATGTTTTGGTGGTGGATGAGGCATCCTCCTGGTCTTAATATTTTGGTAGGTAGATTTCTGCTATGGTGGTAAAGTTCTTTAATTTAAAATAGTTTCAGCATTACTCTGGTTTCTCATTCCGGCTTGTATCAGAGATGGTATTTCCCTGGAAGGTTAATACTGTGCAAACTTTCTAGTGAATTTATAAGCATGGACACCCTTATAATATAACTGTTTGTGGTCTTGGTTTGTGTTTTCCAAAGAAGACTGTAAGATGAGGATTTGTATGAAAATAATTTATGAAGAAAATTCTCCAGAGGAAAAAAGTAATGGAGAAGCAAAACAGGACAAGGGTAGAAAGCAAAGTTAGGGATGATCTCAGGTTAAATTCTGCATAGGACAGTGTTACATAATTCCTCACTAGGACTTTGCAGGGAAAATTATTCTCATGTTTTACACATCCAGGGAAAAAGACATGGGTATTCATATTGCTATACCTATAAATCATTGATTAACAGCTTTCCCTAAGAGGGAACTTTTGGCCTTGTAGAGGGCAAACAGGCCTCCACTATCTTATAGAACTGCTTACAAAAAGCTACAGGTTTTGAAAGCATAATGCATTGAATCAATGAGTAACAAACAAAAATTATGAAAATGAACCTGAAGGGATTTGGATGAAGCACTGATATTACCTGCTGAAGTTTACTCTATATTATGTTAGACTGAAGCAGTCCAATACAGCAATGGATTCTTGTAAATGGTAGATGGTCACAATTTTTTCAGAAAACAAACAAGAGCAGGATTAGTAGAACAATCTATAGAGTTCATTGATATAAGAGGTCCCAAGATATGACTTTTCTACTTCTGCTTTTAGACATCCCTTTCTGTGGGAAATCATACTTTCTTCAAATTTGTGCTTGACAAGTCTAGGTTGCTTGACAACTGAGGTGATCAAGATCTATGTCCTCCAAGGTATAAGCTGCTTGTGAACATATCCATAGTAATGTGTAATAGTCATTCCACAAATACAGTGATATAGAAGTACTGATATATACTCCCATTGATTTCCTGAGTTCCTAACATGTTTCTTATTCCTGCTGTTACGAGGAAGCAAACCTTCTTCCTCAGGCTGACAGGTGAGTTCCTTCAGCAGCTTTGCAATTCCTTCCTTTTATAATCTTTCCACTGATCCAGAAGCCTGAAAGGATCTGGCAGCAATCTTAACTTTAATATTATGAAAGTTTTTACCGTTCTTTGGTGGAAGCATTTTTACATGACTGCAGAATGTATTTCAATTCACTGTACACAAATAGAGCACAACTTTTCATTTTTCTGGTTGCACATGATGTAGAATCACACCACTTGTGCAAACATATATGTACCTGGAATAATGATGTCCATCTCATTCCACCATCTTTCCCACCCCCATGCCCCTTCTTCCTCTCCTCTCCCTCCCTCTGCCCAATCCAAACTTCTTCCTAACTCTTGTTTATTGTAACACATTTGTGTCACTTGTGTAAAGGTAGTATCTATTACTATTATCTATTATTGATATCTGTTTTTATGTGCTTTCTACAATTTTTCTTGCTGAACATTCTTTTTTTTTTAATTTATTTATTTTTTAGTTGTAGGTGAACAGAATATCTTTATTTGTTTTATTTTTTTTAATGCGGTGCTGAGGATCGAACCCAGTGCCTCATGCATGCTAGGCAAGCACGCTGCCACTGCGCCACAATCCCAGCCCCTGAACATTCTTAAGTTGGAAATACTAGACAAGTTTTCTTCTATACATACTATCTTTCTCTGCCATTTTAACAAGACTTCTTGCTCCTGGAATTTGATTTGTGCTTGATGGATACAATATATGATTCACCAAAGAAAGCAGAAGTGTTCATACTCTTCCATCCTTGATACATTTAATTTCCTCTTCTGCCTGATTGTATCAGCTAAATTTTCAAGAACTATATTGAGGAGGAGTGGTGAGAGTGGACATTATTTTCTTCTTCCTGATTTTAGAGGAAATGCTTTCATTTTATTTTCACTAAGTATGTTAGCTATGAGTTTACCATATATAGTTTTTGTGGTACTCAGGTACATTCCTTCTATGCTTAGTTTCTTCTGTGTTTTTACCATGAATGAATGCTGAATTTTGTCAAAGTCTTTTTCTGTATCTATTGAGATAATATTGTGACTTTTATTCTTAATTCTACTCATGTGATGAACTGCATTTGTTGATTTACATATGTTGGACCAAACTTGCATTTCTGGGATGAAGCCCATTTGATCATGGTGTATAATTTTCCTAATGTGTTTCTGAATATTGTGTTCTAATATTTTATTAATAATTTTTTTCATCTATGTTAATCATGGATATTGGTCTGTAGTTATTTTTCCTTGAAATGTCTCTATCTGGTTTTGGTGTAGAGTGGTACTGGCTTCATAGAATGAAGTTGGAAGTGTTTTCTCCCTTTCTATTTCATGGAACAATTTGAGAATGATATACATTATTTCTTTTATAAATATTTGGTAGAACTCAGCTGAGAATCCATCTGGCCCTAGGCTTTTGCTGCTGCTGCTGCTGCTGTTGTTGTTGGAAGGCTCTTATTTTTCTTTTCTAAATAAATCTCATTGCTTGATATTGGTCTTTTTAAGTTTTGTATATCCTCTTGGTTCAATTTAGGCAGGGCATAAGTATCTATAAATTTATCAAAATATTTTACATTTTCTAATTTATTATGTTTTCAATATAGTCCATTTTGATCTTCTAGATTTCAAAAATGTGTATGGGATATCTTTTTTAAATTTTTCATCTCTCATTTTGTTATTTGAGTCTTCCTGGTTAGTTTGGCTAAGGATTTATCATTCTTGTTTATTTTTTCAAAGATTCAACTCTGTTGCATTCATTCTTTGTATTTTTATTCTTAATTTCATAAATTTTGGCTCTGATCTTAATTATTTCCTGTCTTCTCCAAATTTTGGAATTAGTTTGTTCTTTTTTACACCTTGAAATGTAGCATTAGATTGTTTGTTTTGGATCTTTCTGTTCTTTAAATATAGGTATTTAATGCTATGAGCTTTCTCCTTAGAACTACCAAAATATTTTGATATGTTCTATGACTATTCTTACTTAATTCTAGAAATTTTGAAATTTATCCTTTTTTTTATTCTATGATCCAACTTTATTTTAAGGAATATTGCTCAATATCTGTGTTTATGTGCTTTCTATAGTTTTTCTTGCTGTCATTTTGCTTTTCATTGCATTATTATCTGATGAGTGGGATTACATCAATTTTTGTTGTACTTGCTAGGATTTACATTGTGACCATTGTAATGGTCGTTTTTACCTCCTATATTTGCTGCCTTAAGTCACTTCTTATATATATTTTTAGCTCTATCCTGTGAATCTGTAGAACCCCAATCACCTACCAGTCGCTCTTAAAAAGGGGGGTAGGGTGAGCAAGCAATAGAAATAATTGCATTAAACAATATACAACCTTAAAATAAATTTATGGTGCATACTATGACATCTATAACAATAATTGCCACACAAAAAGGAATGGTGGAGTCAGCATTTAATATTAGCAACAACAATAAACTACCACAAATTACCTAGCATTAAATAGCAAGTATAAGCCACATCCACTATACTAAAAACCACAACAACATGAATGGTTGGGGTGGTGGGCAAGAGTTGTATAAATTAAATATTCTCAAAGATATTAAAATTATAATTCCTTAAGTGAAAATATAACGAGAAGGCAAGAGCAATTTGAAATATTTCAAAAAATGAACAGAGTGGTAGCTGAAAAGAGGTCACAGGTGATGGCTATAAATAAATTGGAATAAAAAAATTAGGAAAATAATTATTGGAAAAAGTAACAAGAGAATTTGGCTATTAGATATGGATGGAATACTAAGGAAAAAATGTAAAAGCTAAGAACAAATGAACAAATAAAAATATCAAACCAAAACAAACCCACAAAACATATCCCTTCCAAGACAAAACAAGGTGAAATAACAAAGAGATGAAAGAAAATATGATAAAAATGAAAGAAGACATAAGACATATGAAAAAAAGTCTATGTTTGAACAAAGGACAAATACACAGAATGAACAAAGAAAAAAAAAGAAAAATTTCTTAATGGAAAAATGAAAGACTTGTCTCTGCTGAGGTTGTCAAAATGCTTACAAAGATGGATGTCACTGCCTGCACTGTTGCTGAAGGACATGGAAAAAGGCAACCTCCAGGACAGGCAAATAAATGACAACTCCTGAAAGCTTTCTGACCCAGAGGAGGAGGATGGAGGAAGAAGGCAATCATTAATCCTCTTCCAGTAAATCCTTTCCCAGTAACAATGAACCCTGAGGGATAAAAGCAAAACATTTATCCCTTCCTGAGTTCCATACCCAGCATCTCCACCAAAAGCAAACATTCATCCCTTCCCAACAACAATGGGTCCTAAAGGGAGAAGGCAGATACTGAAGGCTGAGCCCTGGACTTTTACCCTTTCTAATTGCTGATGAGTCCTGGAAGGAGAGAAGCAAATAATGAAGCTCTGGGTAGCAATGGGTCCCATAGGAAGAAGATTAAACTATGAACTCTGGCAGAGTTCTGAGCTTTCATCACCTCCCAGTAACAATAAGTTTCGGAGTTTTTACAACTTTTTTCCTGACTGTCCAAACCAACATGTCTTGCTTCAGGCTGCAATAA
>PVHX01014734.1:16968-49727 GCA_004024805.1 Geosciurus inauris
TGATCCTACCTTTTTCCACAGAGATGGACAGAGACGTATGTGCGTTGGTCTCCTAAAGGCACCTACCTAGCAACCTTTCATCAGAGAGGCATTGCTCTTTGGGGGGGAGAAAAATTCAAGCAAATCCAGAGATTCAGCCACCAAGGGGTACAGCTCATTGACTTCTCACCTTGTGAAAGGTAAGCTGGTAGAAACAGGCAATCTTCTTACCTCATTAGCCTTCTATCCTAATTTTAAAATTTTGTACCTGGGATTGAACCCAGGGGCGTTTAAACCACTGAGCCACATACCCCACATACCCAGCCCTTTTTATTTTTTATTTTGAGATAGGGTCTCACTAAGTTGCTTAGGGCCTTGCTTACTAAGCTGCTGTGGCTGGCTTTGAAGTTGCAGTCCTGCCTCAGCCTTCTGAGTTCCTGGGATTAAAGGCATGCACCACTATGCCCAACTCTAGAGACAATTTTTAAAACTTAATCTTCTGGTAATTTCAAACTTAAAAGGAAAATTGTGGGAAGAATACAAAGAACTCCCATATACTTTCTCTACTGAAATTCTTCTGTTAGCATTCTGTTACTATTGCTTTGTCATTTTCTCTAGGAGTAGTGTGTGTGTAAAACTTTTTTACTTGAACTATTTGGGAATATAGTAGTTCCCCCTTATGTGTAGTTTCACATTATTAGAGTTTTATTTATTCTTGTTACTTTTTTTTTGGATACTGGAGATTGAACCCAGGGGTACTCAACCACTGAGCCACATCCCCAGCCCTATTTTGTGTTTTTATGTAGAGACAGGGTTTCACTAAGATGCTTAGCACCTCACCATTGTTGAGGTTGACTTTGAACTCATGATTCTCCTGTCTCAGCCTCCCTAAGTGCTGGGATTACAGGCTTGCACCACTGCACCCGGCTACTCTGTCTTATTTATAAATTAAACTTGTCATAGATAACGTGTGCATAGGAAAGATAAATATATATATGTGGTTTGGTATGAGGCTTTAGGCGTCCACTGGAAGTCTTGGAATGGATCACCTGCAAATTAGGAAGGAACTCCAAAAAGCTGAAGTATCACATATCTTTACCCAAAATGTGTATCCCTAGGAATAGGAAATGCTTTTAGCACATTGCAGTTAGTTACCAATGTCAGGAAATTGAACATTGATTTGATACTTTATTTTAGAGAGTATCATACTCCAGTGTAGTTATTTGGTATGGCAATGCCACATATAAGGGTTAGTTCAGGATGTAGTCCAAGATCTAGGTACTTTTTTGCAAATTTTTTTTCCTAGGATTTTTTCTCATGTCTAAGATAGTCCATGTGGCAGAGGCATATGTCAGAAGCTGGGATGAGAGGAAAGCTTGAAGGAGCCCTCATGAAGCTTCCCGGATCGCAGAGCTCTTCTCAGTCTTTGTCTAGCCTTCAGTGCACAGCTACTCAGCCATCACTGTGTGTAGCAGGCAAGCTTGTCTTACTGTGGGCTGCTAAGAGCTCCTAGGCGTCCTGGTGTTGATGCTAAGTGCATGCCCGTGTGTGTGTGTGTGTGTGTTTTAGCGTGAAAATGTTCTAACACAGAAAATTGCCATAGGTGTTGTATCTTATCCGGAACCCTCTGGACCAGAAGTGTTTCAGATTTTAGAGTTTGTTGTTTTTTCCTAGTTTTTGGAATATTTGAGATATCTTGGGTTTGGGGCTTCAGTCTAAACATGAAAATCATTTGTTTCATGTATGCCTTGTGCACATAGTCTGCAGGTAATTTTATATAGCATTTTTAGAGTGATTGTTTTTTTTTTTAATTTTTTTTTATTAGTTGTTGGTGAATCTTTTATTTATTTGTATGTGGTGCTGAGAATCGAACCCAGTGCCTCACACATGGTAGGCAGGCGCTGTACCACTGAGCCACAACCCCAGCCCGAGAGTGATTATGTTTTGACTACAACTTGTCATATGAGGTCGGGTGTGGGGTTTTCCACCTGTTGGTGCTCAAAAAGCTTTAGATTGGGGGGGGCTGGGGCTGTAGCTCAGTGGTAGAGCGCTTGCCTAGCATGCATGAAGCACTGGGTTCGATCCTCAGCACCACATACAAACAATAAATGAATAAAATAAAGATCCATCAACAACTAAAAAAATTTAAAAAAAAAAAAAAGCTTTAGATTGGGGGGATTTCAAATTTCAGGTTTTCTGATTAGAGGTATTCCAACTATATGAGGAATTGTAGTAAAAACTAATTACCTCTGTTTAATGGTTTCTTGTTTTTCCATATTTACTTCAAAGTTTTAAAAAAATATTTTGAATTAATAGACATATCTAATATTCATCACTATAAAATAGATGTTTTTCTATATATTCACAATTCTGTTAACAACATCAGGTTGTTCACTGCTGTGGCCAAAAGACCTGACAAGAACAATTAGAGGAGGAAAGATTTGTTTTGGAGCTCAGGATTTTAGAGGTCTCATTCCACAGATAGCTAGTTTTATCCCTTGGGGCTTGAAGTGAGTCAGACATCATGGCAAAAGAGTGCGGTGGAGAAAAGCAACCTGGGATGTGGCAGCACAAGAGCAGAGAGCTCAACAAGATCAAAATGTATACCTCAAAGGCACACCCTTAGCCACCTACCTTCTCCAGCCACACCCTACCTGCCAGCAGTTACCACTCAGTGGGTATTAACTTACTAATTGGGTTAAGGCTCTCATAACTCAATAATTATTTAATAGCCCATAACCATTTTACTTCTACAACTTGCATTGTCTCACTCATAAGTTTTTGGGGGACACCACATATCTAAACCATAACAAAGCCTAACAACATTATTAGGTAATAACATGTAACAACAGTGCATACTCAGTGACATAGTTGCAAACTCTGTACCTGTGCCCAGTTAGAGTGTAAATGTTGTGTATGAAGACATCTTTCCCTGCCTGTTTTGGTTTGTTTTTCATATTGACTTGTTAAGGTGGAATCAGATACCCTGAAAGTTTTTTTTTTTTTAATCTTCTGAATCAGTTTGATTACTTGAGGCATCATTCAATTTATTCAGTCTTATGTTTTCTGTAAGCTAAGTTCCGATGGATATTTCTCATTTTTTTGGTACCAGGAATTGAACTCAGGGGTAGTCAAACACTGAGCCATATCCCCAGCCCTGTTTTGTGTTTTTTATGTAGAGACAGGATCTCACTGAGTTGCTTAGCACCTCGCTGTTGCTGAGGCTGGCTTTGAACTCGCGATTCTCCTGTCTCAGCCTCCCTAAGTGCTGGGATTACAGGCTTGCGCCACTGCACCCAGCTCTGATGGATATTTCTGAAAATTGGTAAAAATAGTTTTTATGGGGCTGGGGTTGTGGCTCAGTGGTAGAGCACTCATCTAGCACCCGTGAGGTACTGGGTTTGATCCTCAGCACTACATTAAAAAAATAAAGAATAAAGGTATTGTGTCCACCTACAACTAAAAAATAGTTTTTACATAGTGTATTTAGAGTACCCGTTCATTCCTAACCATTTTATGTATGTCTGGTACAAGATAATTGATGTTTCTCATTTCAGCAGCAGGATGTTAAAATTGATAGACACATTTAACCTGAGACACATAGGCATATGAGGCTTTATATATCTCCTGTGAAGCCTTTCTCAGTTTCTTCAGGCAGTTAGTTCCACCTGTATTCCTGTAACTTGCCACATTAAGTTATAATTGATTTGTTTACACATTTGTATAGATCAACTTGAACAGAGTCTAGGCTGTTTCTCATTCATGATTGGTGAAATGCTTGGATGGTTGGATTCTTTGATTATATACATTGCACTGGGAAAAGTCTGTTTTTAGTTAAGAGCTTCATCAGTTGCTATAGTTTAGGGACAGTCTGAAAGGTCTGAATAGAGAATTTCATACGTGCTGTTAGAGTTAACTCAAGTTGTTGTTGGGTTTTTTTTGGGTTTTTTTTTGGTACCAGGGATTGAATTTAGGGGTGCTTGACCACTGAGCCACATGCCCGGCCCTGTATTGTGTTTTATGTAGAGACAGGGTCTCACTGAGTTGCTTGCACCTCGCCGTTGCTGAGGCTGGCTTTGAACTCCCGATTCTCCTGTCTCAACCTCCCAAAGTTCTGGGATTACTGGCATGCTCCACTGCGCCCGGCTCAAGCTATCATTTTTAATCTAGCTGATTATCTGGTGTCAGAGCCATGCCAGGAAAAGATGCAGTCATTGAAAGCCCTGAAGAAATTGCCGTCTTTCTCATTGTGCTTACTTCTGCTTTCTTACTGCTTGTTGTGAAGAGGGGCAGTCTTGTTAGATGTGCACTGTGCGTGAACATGGACCGGGTGTTATGATTGCAGACAAACCAGAAGTCAGGTAAATAGTTGCTGGGGGAACCCCAGGCACAGATGTTTCCCCTTTGGAGGTATATTCGATTTTTAAACCCTGTGTCCATCTGTTCTGCTTTCCTGGTTAGTCTTAATTAGCAGTGGTGAAGATGCTGTAAGAATCAAACACTGCTCCTTCCTCTGCACCAACCCATTCAAGCAGACTCTCATTTGGGATGTATGGATTCTGCCCTGTGCTAATCTTGGTGGAGACCCCATTCTTAGAGACTCTTGCACCACCCTGGTACTGAGAGTAGATGAATGCTTCACATCTGCACAGGTTGGCTTCTCTCCCTCCTTTGAGAATACTCTTTGAGGGATCAGAGAGCATTCTTGGGGGAGCATGGTATGTGGGAAAAGTGCTGATCCCACAAGTCTTGACTGCTTGTTCTGGGTGTCCTGTGCCTGTGACTTCTTATAGCTGTCTGTGCTGGAGCTCAGCCTTCAGCCCCAGGAAGGACTTTCACACTCTCATATACAAAGTTGCAAACTTCATGTGAGCTATGTTACACTCTGTCTCCTTCTCTTTCAGATACCTGGTGACTTTTAGCCCCCTGATGGACACTCAGGATGACCCTCAGGCTATAATCATCTGGGACATCCTCACTGGGCACAAAAAAAGAGGATTTCACTGTGAAAGTTCAGCCCATTGGCCTATTTTTAAGTGAGTAGACCAGAGTAGTAAACTGTGTGTAGCTTTTTCTTTTTTCATTGAGGTAGCCTGGCACTTCTTTTTTCTTCTTAGGTGGAGCCATGATGGTAAATTCTTTGCAAGAATGACGCTTGATACCCTTAGCATCTATGAAACTCCTGTGAGTGATTTTTAAGGATCTAAAAGACAGACTAGGGTGTCTGTTGCTTGTAGTTGTCAGTACTCTTGCTCAAGGATGTAGTGCCTTTCCTTAATCAGGTGTAGTGAAGAGAAGGCGGGGCTCAGCATATCCCAGGTGCTGTGCTCTCCCAGTTTCTTGCATTCTGGACGGAGCTGTTGAACAGTGTCTGCCCTGACTTGTGGTGTTCTGTAGGCAGTGGCTTTGGAATTGTGTATTTTGCTTCTGGGTAGGTGGGAGGTGGTTTTGCTGTTTACCTGTTACCCTTGATGCTTATACTGTTCCCCAGGCAGACTCATAATGGGTACTCATTCTCTTTTTTAAAAATTGTATGTACCATTGAGGCATTGGCATGATCTGACTCAACTGTAATCCTTGTTTTTTGTTTTTTGTTTTGGGCAGTCTATGGGTCTTTTGGACAAGAAGAGTTTGAAGATCTCTGGAATAAAGTAAGTGAAAATTTCTGTTAGATTGGTATGAGTTCTCTGGCGACTCTAATAAAACATCATAGACTGAGTGGCTTCAAATAACAGAACTGTATTCTCAGTTCCGGCGATTAGAGTCTGAGATAAGGGGGTCATGGATTTGGTGTCTGGTGAGGGCTTTCTTATAGGTGAACGTTGAGTCCCTATAAGAAAGCCCTCTGTGAAAGGGGCCTCTTATAAGGGCACTAAGCTAATTCACTAGGGCCCCACTCTCATGACCAAGTTACCTTTCAAAGGCCCTAGCTAATGCTGTCCCCTTGTAAGTTAGCATTTCCAACACATGAATTTGGGGAGCAAAATATACAATGCAAACCGGGCATGGTGGCACAAGCCTGTAATCCCAGCACTTAGGGATGCTGAGACAGGAGAATTGCGAGTTCAAAGCCAGCCTCAGCAATGACGAGGTGCTAAGCAACTCAGTGAGACCCTGTCTCTACGTAAAACACAAAAAATAGGGCTGAGGATGTGGCTTGGTGGTCGAGTGCCCGAGTTCAATCTCCAGTACCAAAAAAAAAAAGTGTGTGTGTGTATATAAATACATACATACATACATACATACATACACACACACACACACACACACACACACACAGTACATCTCAGTTGGCTTTCTTTGCTCCCCCTTCTTTAGCACTCCATTCTTGGGCAGTTGGAGGGCACCGCTCACTTGATGCTGTAAACAGCAGGGGAAGGGGAGACACCCTATTAAATGCCGACTAGGTTGTCTTTTCTGGGACCTTCCATTCTTGCACACATAATGAGGCCACATAGTTTTGGACTGTACCTGTCTTTGAACTGGGGACTCTTGGGGTACAGAGGTTTCAGCCTCTTAAGGATGCACATTGGATGAAAGATCTTCCCTATTGGTCCGGTGATCTGGGAGGTGAGAGTAGGTAGGCACCAGTGAACCACAGCTTGTTCTCAGTGTCATGTGCAAGCATTCATGTTTTTATTCATCTGAATGCCCTTGCAAATGTAAACTACCTGTAGTCCAAGGATATTGACATATCTTACTCCTTTTGTTTTTTCATCTTTGGTATAATTTGGGCTTGTATTTAAAAATGAAATCAGGACCCAGCTCCCAATAAGTATAAAACAGAATTTTGCATGTAAAAAGATATTCTCCGGCATAGATGAACTCACACATTGTTTATAGTAGCCATCATATGGAATAATTTATAGGGTAGAGAGAATTACCTTAATTTTTTCTCTTAAAGTTTTGACTTGGGTCTTTTTTTCTTTTGTGTCTTAATTAACCTTTAGATTCCATATAGCTAGATTGATTAGTCTAAAATTGATTTTACTTGCCTTGTAGCAGCAGTACTTGGTGGCTGAATATGGGGTCAAGCTGTCATGTAACAGTGAGGGGGAATAGTAACATCTGTGTCTCTTCTTATTGTCAAATGAGTGTAACAAAGCCTCGTAGTTATAAGGACAGCTAACTGCACACAGAGTGCTTACAACAGTCTGGAACAGTACTGTGTGCAGGGAACTAGCTATTAGTTTAATGTTAGCTGGTCAGACATGCTAGTGTAGAGCTTTTATAGATAAATGAGTTCTGTTCTTTCCCTTTTCAGTTTTATAATCATTTAGTCTTTATATAACATTTTATTTTCTTTGTCCTGCAGAGACTTTTCTTGGTCTCCTGGTGGTAACATAATAGCTTTTTGGGTCCCTGAAGACAAAGACATTCCAGCCAGGGTAACCCTGATGCAGCTTCCTACCAGACAAGAGATCCGAGTTAGGAATTTGTTTAATGTTGTGGACTGCAAGCTACACTGGCAAAAAAATGGAGATTATTTGTGTGTTAAAGTAGATAGGACTCCAAAAGGAACCCAGGTAAGTGGATACCAGAGGGAACAGGTTGTTCCCTGTACTTGGTTGTAAACTAGCTGTTCTTTTATTTGGAGAATGTTAGCGGAATTATTTTTATTGTTCAGATTTTTGGGTTATTCTCAGCTGCTTGATACTGAAAGTAGCTGACACAGTTTACCTGAGAAGTATAACTTTTTTCCATGACTATCTTCTGTGCTGTGCTATCTTTTTTTTTTCAAACATTTTTTTTTAGTTGTAGGCAGACAGAATATCTTTATTTTATTTTTATGTGGTGCTGAGGATTGAACCCAGTGCCTCACGCATGCGAGGTGAGCACGCTACCGCTGCGCCATAACTCCAGCCCCTGTGCTTACTCTTTGATGTGGAAACTCTGGGGGAGATGGAGGTTTTATTAGTATTGTTGGTTTTTTGTGGGGGTGGGTTTCAGCGATTGAACCCAAGGGTTCTTAACACTGAACCACATCTCTGGTCAACCCTTTATATATATATATATATATTTTTTTTTTTTTTTTTTTTTGGTACCAGGGATTGAATTCAGGGGCACTCAACCACTGAGCCACATCCCCAGCCCTGTTTTGTGTTTTATGTAGAGACAGGGTCTCACTGAGTTGCTTAGCGCCTCGCCATTGCTGAGGCTGACTTTGAACTTCCAATTCTCCTGTCTCAGCCTCCCTAAGTGCTGGGATTACAGGCTTGCGCCACCCTAGAAAACATTTTCTTTACATAGTCTCATACCCAGATTTTTTATTTGCATAATTTTATTATTTGCCTTATCAAAAAATTACCTGAGTTTTCTTTTAGTGGAATTATTCATCTTCCCTTTCCGTTGTTTTTTTTCTTGAGATGCAATTAACACATGATAAAATTTACCTTTTAGTGGTAAGCCAGTTCAGTGACTTTTAGTATATTCACAAGGTCATACAGCCACCACTGTTAATTCCAGATCATTTTCTTCACTCAGAAAAGAAACTACCTATTAGCAGTTGCTGTCCATACGCTTCCTCACTCAGGACATCTGCTAATCTATTTTCTGGCTCTATGGATTTCCCTATTTGGGACACTTTACACAGTCTGTGGTCTTCTGTGTCGGCTTTTTTTTTACTTCACATCTTCACAGTTCATCCATTTTGGCATGGATGAGAATATGTCAGCATCCATTCTTGTTTATGGCTAAATAATACTTCATTCACACACTTGTGGATGTTGGCTGTGGTGAGTAGTGTAATGCCCTGTTTTTGGACACTTCTGCTTTTTAAAGATCAGGGTGCAGATAATTCCACTGTATCAATATAGTTTGATCCCTGTTGATTGACCTTTAGGGCATTTGGGAACTTCAGTAGACAAGCCACAGTGAGTATAATCCTTAAGGCAGTTTTCTTTTATTTTTATTTATTTATTTGGTACTAGGGATTGAACTCAGGGGTACTCGACCACTGAGCCACATCCCCAGCCCTATTTTGTGTTTTTTTATGTAGAGACAGGGTCTCACTGAGTTGCTTAGCGCCTCACCATTGCTGAGGCTGGCTTTGAACTTGCGATTCTCCTGTCTCATCCTCCCTAAGTGCTGGGATTACAGGCTTGAGCCACCGCGCCCAACAAGGCAGTTTTCTTAAAGTAGAATCTGGGTTAGTCAGTACAGGTCTCCACTATTCTCTGTTGTAGTTGTGCCAGTTTATACTCACATGCATCAAGAACATTTCGTCATGAGAGAATTTTGATCCCATCAGGTATTCAGAGGTGGTTTACTAGGTGTAAGAATTTAATCTTTTTTTTTTTTTTTTTTTTTTTTTTAATTTTTTTTTAAGTTGTCGACTGACCTTTATTTATTCATTCATTTATATGTGGTGCTGCGGATCGAACCCAGTGCCTCCCACATGCGAGGCAGGCGCTCTACCACTGAGCCACAATCCCAGCCCCAGAATTTAATCTTTTATTAAATTTTTTAAGTCCTTTTTTCATGCTTTCAATTTCCGAAATGTCACTCCCCCCATTTTCTTTTAATCAGGGTGTTGTCACAAATTTTGAAATCTTCCGAATGAGAGAGAAACAGGTACCTGTGGATGTGGTTGAGATGAAGGGTAAGCTGCATTTTATTGTCTTGTGGTGGGATGGGCCTCCTGTGCTGTTTTGCCCTTGGCTTCTGCAGCGTTCAGCTGGCTCCCTGAGCAATGTGAGAGGATGTACTTGCTCTGTGAATAGCCATCTCCAGACCTGAGCACGTGGAATTGCAGTGGCTTTTGTCCTTTTCAACAGAAAATAGCATTTAGGTTTTATAAATGCCGAATAAAGTTGCCCCACTCCTCCCCTCGCCAGGAGGTGTAGTTGTTTTCATACTTAGAAGAGAACCTGTGAGAATGGATTTTCATTCCACATTTAAGACACATCACATGTAGTGTCTCATCTTAGAAACAAAATTTGTTCTTGATCTAACAAGAGGCAAGCTTTTTTTGGTTTTGTTTTTTTTTTTGGTAACCTTAAAGGATACATGTGTATCCTCTGATTTCTTGAATGAGTTGCTTACTGTTTGTAGTATTTAGTTTCCTTTTTTCCTTTTGGTGCTGGATATTAAACTCAGGGGCACTTTACCGTGGAGTTATACCTCCAGCCCTTTGTTTTTATTTATTTATTTTATTTTAAAATATTTTTTTAGTTGTTGATGAATCTTTATTTTATTCATTTATTATTTATATGTGGTGCTGAGGATCAAACCCAGTGCCTCATACATGCTAGGCAAGCGCTCTACCACTGAGCTAAAGCCCCAGCCCCATTTGTTTTTATTTTTAATTTTGAAATAAGATCTCACTGAATTTCTGAGGCTGGCATCGAACTTAAGATTTTCACAAAGCTAACTTTACTTCCTTTGCTTAAGATTAGATGTTTGACTCATGGAAACTATTCAGTGCTGTTTCTGCCTTTAGATGGGAAATTGCCACGTGTTCTGTTTTTTGGGGGTTTTTTTTGCCATGGAGAAAAAGAGAAAATGGTAAAATGTGGCCATTGTGTCAGGGCAGAAAGGTTCTAAGATTCTGCTGCAGGTCTGGCATTGAGTATAGAAAGGTGATGTCTTCAGGTCCACTAGATGTTGGCTAGTACCACTGTGGGTGTGACTCTTAAGAAAGCAAGAGCTCCTGGCATGAGGGTAGAGTTTCACCTAAAGCATCTCATGCAAATTAAATCAGCTGCTTTTGTTGCTTATGATGAAGTCTTGTTCTGTTGCTTGGGTGGCCTGGAACTCCTAGGCTTAAGTGACCCTTCTGCCTCAGTCTTAGTGTGCTGGGACTCCAGGCGTATGCCACTGGGTCCAGCTAAGTCCATTGCTTTTCAACTCCTGTAATGGTTGCCTTTTCTTTTCTATTTTTAAATTTTTTTTTAAATTTTTAAAAATTTTTTATTTAGATGTTAGTGAATTTCTATTTTTATTTATTTGCGGTGCTGGGAATAGAACCCAGTGACTCACACGTGCTAAGCAATTTAGCACTGCGCTATGACCCCAGCACAATGTTGCCTTTCTTGCCGTCACTTGTTCTGTGGGCCTTTTAATAAATTTTAAGAACTTTGGGGGCTTTTATCTGAATGAATAGTGAACATCTTTAACTGATGAGAATGTTCTCATAAGTGATCACAAAGGATCCTAACTTTTTTATTGGTTGTAGAAACCATCATAGCCTTTGCCTGGGAACCCAATGGCAGCAAGTTTGCTGTGTTACATGGAGAAGCTCCACGGATATCTGTCTCCTTCTACCACGTGAAGAGCAATGGGAAGATTGAGCTCATCAGTAAGTGGCCTGCCCCATCTTGGGCCTCCTTTCCCTGACAGATGAGCATAGGTGATAGGATTTGGTTTTTGCCAAGAGTGAGTGATGGACTAACCTAGGCACCCTTCTGATCAGGCCTGAGTTTGATGTAAATAAGCCAGCCATGGTTCAGGTGATGCACATGTGTTAGTGAGGCTGGGATGCCTCATGGGAGGGAACGTCGTGTCCACAGAGCCTAAGCTTCTGTGCCCCTGGCTTTTGTTATAACATGGGGTTTCTAAGACCCCGTCCTCTTCCCATTGGTCTGAGTAAAGTTACATTTTGTCCTCTTGTGGCTAGGTGTCAGAGTCACTTGATTGCATACATGTACATGTCCCTTAGCCTTGGTTGGGTACCTCTGCCCCAGGGCATGCAGAGCTCTTTCATAGGGTTGAGCCCTGTCCCTGAGGTCATCTGCTTCTTATTCTGTCATCTCTGTCATCCCTGAATCTTTAGTGCTTTGCATGGAGGTCAGCACTCACTAGGGACTCAGTTGGCACCACCCTGCTCATGAGGCCACATAGCTGTATCCCAGGACCTAAAAGGGGTTTATGTACCTAGGAGTAGCTTTTCTCAAGACAGTTCTGTGCAGAGTCTAGTTCTCACTTTGCCATAGCTTAAAGTGTTTGTGATAGGGTCAGTTGCTGTGTATTGGAAAACTGGTTGTATTATTCTCTTGTATATAAAAAATTATGGGCAATTATAGGCTCTCAGAAGGCTTCTCACACTTCGTTAAAAAGATACAAGGAGGGGCTGGGATTATGGCGCAGTGGTAGCGTGCTCGCCTAGCACGCATAAGGCACTGGGTTCGATCCTCAGCACCACATAAAAATAAAATAAAGATATTCTGTCGCCTACAACTAAAAAATAAACATTTGGAAAAAAAAAAATACAAGGAGCTGGGCGCAGTGGCGCAAGCCTGTAATCCCAGCACTGAGGGAGGCTGAGACAGGAGAATGGCGAGTTCAAAGCCAACCTCAGCAATGGCGAGGTGCTAAGCAACTCAGTGAGACCCTGTCTCTACATAAAATACAAAATAGGGCTGGGGATGTGGCTCAGTGGTCGAGTGCCCCTGAGTTCAATCCCCAGTACCAAAAAAAAGATACAAGGAAAGGTGTGGTCTACCTTCTTTCCTTTTTGGGGGGGTGGGTAACCAGGGATTGAACCCAGGACACTTAATCGCTGAGCCACATTTCCAGCCCTTTTTATTTTTTATTTTGAGACAGGATTTCACCAAGTTGCTTTGCTGAGACTTGCTTTGAACTTGCAGTCTTCCTGCTTCAGCCTCCTGAGCTGCTGGGGTTACAGGCGTGCTCCACACTGTAATACCCCTCTGGGTGTGGTCTACCTTCTGAATGTTCTCTGTGATGCATTTTTCCTGAGGCTCACTGCCAATGTTGGGGTGATGGTCTGTCTCTGCTCTGCTGTGTTTGGGGACATGAGACATGCACTTAAATTTTTTGTTGTTCACTGGTCTGAGGATTCTGTTCCATAGAGCAGTGGCCACCTTGCCACAACTTTTACCCTCTCCCCACTGTGCTGCTTCTGTTTCTCTCCTTGCAGTCTCCCACAAGGAGGGAGAAAGACATCCCAGCTTGTTAACATCTGACAGATTCAGGATGAGAGGGGCCTGAAAGTCGGGGCAGAGTTGACTCTAGCTGTCACTTGCCCATTTGTTCTGCCCAGCTCCATTCAGGGAGTGGGAGAGAGAACAGTTGGGAAGATGATAAACCTAGTTTAGATAAACCTAGAAGCTATTGGGGTCACTAGAATGACCTTTGGTCTTGGGGTCACATTTCTGATCATTTGATGGATACCATGGACTCTATACTTGAGCCGTGATGATGAACATTTACAATAAGGGCAACTTTTTAACTAATTGCTTTCTGAAATTTAAAAAAAAATTGTTCTATACCTTCAAAGAACCATTGGGCTTTTTTCTCCCTTTTTTAAAGTATGGATCACATCTTAGATGCACCTAAATGATGGCTTTTCTAAAATAGTTTTTCAGAGATGACCAGTGGTGCGGTGCGTGTGTGAACTCTGGATAAGTCTGTTTTATCAGACCTAGCCTAGAACAGCAACGATGTGTCTGGACTGTAGAACTATGCACAGGCTCCTCACAGGCACCTCTTCTCCTTTCAGAAGTGTTCGACAAGCAGCAGGCAAACACGATCTTCTGGAGCCCACAGGGGCAGTTCGTCGTGCTGGCTGGTCTGAGGAGGTGGGTCCAGTGGTCCTGTTTCTGTGTCTGCACCTGGGAGTCTGGTCTGTGGGTTGCAGCAGGCTGTATATTTTCTGGTCTCTTTTTTGTTTGTTTGTTTTTTGGTACCAGGGATTGAACTTAGAAGCACTAAACCACATTCCTAGCCCTATTTTGTATTTTGTTTAGAGACAGGGTCTCACTGAGTTGCTTAGCACCTCGCATTTGCTGAGGCTTGTTTTGAACTTGCTATCCTCCTGCCTCAGCCTCCCAAGCCTCTGGGATTACAGGCGTGCACCACTAGGCCCAGCTCTGGTCTCTTACTTAAGAGGTGGAGTGCTGTCATTAAATTGTATCTGTCACTGTCCCAAACTTGGGTGAGAACAGGCAGATATTTTCATGGATGGGCATGAACATCCTTCTATGATTGAGCAAGGGCCTTCTCTGCAATCCAGTTATCCTCATGTGATGTCCTACATCGCCTAGCAGGACTACTATTTAGACAGTTGTGAGACTATCTTTTAATAGTAAGAGCTTTTGAATGTCTCTTTCCCTCATTCCCTGCCATACCAAGTGACTGTTTAGAAATAGTAAAAATATTTAGCATTTTGTGCCTCAGTTAAAAGAATATCAGTTGTTGCTTATTCCCCTGCCACACTGCAGAATTGTTACTCCACTTTGGGAGGTGTGGTTAGCCTTGGCATACTCTGTCTAGAAACAGTAGCGCGGTGTCTTTAGGAGATTGTTACTATGGTCATTTTCTTGTTAAGTGTGAGACAGTAGAGGCAGAAGTTTGGGGGTACTGAAGCCCCACAACCACCAGTGGTCAGCTGACGTCTGGTCCCTGCATGTTGCCCTGGCCCTCATGCCTCTCAGAGCGGGAAAGCAGGGATGAACATGTGGAGTCTGACCGTTGTGTTGTCTCCACAGTATGAACGGTGCCTTAGCATTTGTCGACACTTCCGACTGTACTGTCATGAACATTGCAGAGCACTACATGGCCTCTGACGTCGAGTGGGATCCAACTGGGCGCTATGTGGTCACTTCTGTGTCCTGGTGGAGCCATAAGGTAGGGGCTGAGAAGCCTCAGCAGCAGAACCAAACTGACTGCTTGGGGCTTGCTGTCGACTCCGTGTCATCCAGGACCTCAAGGAAAGTGCACTGAGCCTAGTACCAGTTCCTTTCCCAGTCTCATCAGAGAATGTTGGCATTCTTGTTTTTAACTTTCCAAAATGATCTCTGTCTTTGACAATAGAACTAAGGTTGATGTCAGTGAAAGGAAGATTTAGGGATTGTAAAAAAGGTGGAGCCTGGCACAGGAGCAACACCTGCCTGTTTTCGGGAGAGTCTTGTCCTAGGCCTGGGATTCTGGAAAAGGGTGAGATTGTATTATTCATATGCCTTTTGGGGGAGAGTAGCTATTTCCCTTTTCTCTCTCTTTTTTTTTTTTTTTGGCGGAGGTGGGTCATAATTGGGGATGGAACCCAGGTCCTCCCACATACCAAATCCTCTGCACTGAGGTCATCCCAGCGAAGCAGTTTCCTCTAGAGTCTCACAAAAGATCCATACCTGAGGACTTCTCAAGGAGCATTTCTGCCTGCAGGGCCATTCTACAAGAGCACAAGTACATCTTCTGCAGAATGTCCCCTCCCCAACCTACCTCTGAAGTTCATTGTGCTAGGTCTTCCAAGGATTTCTATTTGTATTTAATGACTCTCTTTTGATGTATTGACATCTGGCCCAGTTGATGCAGAAGGTGCGTATGCGATCACATAAGGTAATTGTCTTGTTTAGTGAAGCAGCAAACTGTTAGGAACACCAACTTCCCAGATCTCTCTGGGAACAGTGTCTTGAGTCAGTCTCTGTTCAAGTTAGGGTGCCTGGCCCATGGCCCATAGTCATGTTTAGACCTGTTGGGCTTTCACCACAATGAGGCCCACCTCCACACCTACTTAAGATCCTTATAAACTGCTGGCCACTGTTCTAGATAACACACTTAGCTCCAGAGTGATGGGGCAGTGAGGAGTCACACTAGCACATGAGCTAAGGCAGTGCTTCCTGCACTGAGGAATAAAAACTCAGCCAGCCACACTGTGGCCATTGGTAGGTGACTTACATTTTGGTTCAGGTTTCTTCATGTAGCAGGAATAAACAGGCCTGTGCTTTCCTAAGTACTCTATGCTGTGTCCTACAAGTTGTCTGTCTGGTTTGTTCACTGTCTTGTTTACCCCTGCTGAAGGGCCCTTGTTTCTTTCCCTGTTGGATCTCAGATACCCAGAATGTCATTGCGCAGCTGCTGGAGTTTGCTGTTATGTGCAGTGAAGGTTTAAGTCTTTTGTCTCCCTGCTGGAGCAGTGACTCACAGAACACAACTGTGTTGTAGGTGGACAATGCTTACTGGCTGTGGACATTCCAAGGACGCCTTCTGCAGAAGAATAATAAAGATCGCTTCTGCCAGCTGCTCTGGAGACCACGGCCCCCTACACTTCTCAGCCAGGAACAAATAAAGGTGTGGGGTCTCTCCAGGCTCAGTGGAAGCTATTTGTGGCACTAAAGGGAAATAATTGTTTTTCCTATGATTGCTGGGGCAGTAGTGGGGGGTAGAAACAGTTATCAGCCTGATTTCTGGACAGGCCTTTGAAGAGATGCAAGAACAGTGGGGACTAAATGGAAAGGAATAGTTTCAGGATTGTCAACATAAATTTTGGGGTTGTTTAAGGAAGTTCTGCATTAACTGGGAGAAGTGGACAGAGAGATGCCAGGGGCCATTAACAGTCTGTGTGGGATTAAGAGAGACATATTTGGAGCCAGGCACGGTGGCACCCGCCTATAATCCCAGCACTTAGGGAGGCTGAGACAGGAGAATCACGAGTTCAAAGCCAGCCTCAGCAGGGCTGGGATTGTGGCTCAGCGGTAGAGCACTTGCCTCGCATGCGTGGGGCCCTGGGTTTGATCCTCAGCACCACATACAAAGCAAATAAAATAAAGATATTGTGTCCATCTACAATTTAAAAAAAAAAAAATTAAAAAAAAAAAAGCTAACCTCAGCAACAGTGAGGCGCTAAGCAACTCAGTGAGACCCTGTCTCTACATAAAACACAAAATAGGGCTGGGGATGTGGCTCAGTGGTCGAGTGCCCTGAGTTTAATCTCCAGTACCAAAAAAAAAAAAGACATATCTGGGATTTATATAATTGTGGTGAAGTGGGCCAATGATATTAGACCAACACCAAGAAATACCAGGAAAAAGTCACTCGGGATGAAAGGGAAGGGAAACCGTGGGGCGCCTTAGTGCCCCAGGTGCCTCGTTCTAAAATCACTGAGGAGTTGTTTCATGTTAGCAAGTTTGAAGGCTGTGTTTGTGGTTCTTACTTTGAATGTTAAACCCCGAGTGACTTGTTTTTGTTTCAGCAAATTAAAAAGGATCTGAAGAAATACTCCAAGATCTTTGAACAGAAGGACCGTTTGAGCCAGTCCAAAGCATCAAAGGTAAGCCTCAGGGGCTGGGGTTATGGCGCAGTGGTAGTGTGCTCGCCTAGCATGCGTGAGGCACTGAGTTCGATCCTCAGCACCACATAAAAATAAAATAAAGATATTCTGTCCACCTACAACTAAAAAAAATTTTTTTTTTTTTAAAAAGGTAAGCCTCACTCTGAGAACTGAGAAGAATGCTAAAAATAGCTGTTATGGCTCCTGGGAACCAGTGTGGGTAGAGGGGAGGGTGTGCTGCTTGTCTCCATGGGACAAGTGGGGGCACTGTTCCTCCCCTGGACACTGACCTGTTCTGGGGCAAGGGAACGGGGTTAGGCCAGCATCTTTGAGCTTGGTGCCACACCTAGAGCAGATACTCGATCTTCACCTTCTTGTTGGCTGGCTTTTCAAATATGGGGTCATGGAACAGGGACAGAGGAAGAACACTGAGAACAGACGTGTTCCTTGTGTGAAGAGTTCTCTGTACATGGAGTGTTGGGTACATCGCCCAACAGGGTGCAGGTTACTTGTGGCAGAATGCTTTCACTTTGGTTAGGCAAAGGCACGAAGACGAGGCATATTAATTCTGTGAGTTTCTGCCTAACTATACTTAGGAATTGGTGGAAAGGAGGAGAACCATGATGGAAGATTTCCGGAAATACCGAAAAACGGCCCAAGAACTCTACATGAAGCAGAAAAACGAACGTCTAGAACTGAGAGGAGGTAACAAAGGTTCTGAGGGTGTCCAGAAGTGGAGAGGGCTCCCCAGCCCACGCACGGGTGGTGCGGCTCCTTAGTGCAGTGCCTCTCTCCTACGCCAGGCTGTGGCTGTAGCTTCCGCAGCTGCCAGTGAGCATCCATGATCCAAGAGTCAGCACACTTTGTCCTCTCAGGGGTGGACACTGACGAGCTGGACAGCAATGTGGATGACTGGGAGGAGGAGACCATCGAGTTCTTTGTTACTGAGGAGGTGATTCCTCTTGGGAACCAGGAGTGACCTGAGCACTGTGTGGTAAGACTATCCTTGCTGGTTTTTTGCCCGTGTTAGAAAATGCTCTGAAGGTGGAGTGGGCCTCAGGGTCAGCCAGGACCTCTGTGTGTGGAGTGTGAAGAGCAAATTCAGAGCTTCTCAGGTATCTGACACAGATACCTGGCCAGTTAGGAGAAGATGTCATCAGACACCTTGGATTATGAATGAGGTTGATGGGAAGAGGCAGGAGTCCAGCCTGACCGTCTCTGGAGGGCTTTGCTAGTGGACAGCCTCAGGGTACCCACAGGAAGAAGAGTTGGGCACATCATCTGTGACTCCCTGTGTTGGTCACTATCAGTTCTGAGTTAGAACTGCTTAGTGGCTCTCTCTCTTATCCTCACTTCATGGCTGTCTAGGGACAGGAGTACTAAGCCACACAATGACTTTGTGCTCGGGTGCTATGTGGCTGACTGCAGTGGGCCATGGATTTAAAATGTCTGCACTTGGGCTATCAAGGTGCCTGCTCAGTGGGGTGGGCAGTGGCACCTCCTGTGGTTTACCTGTTCCTTTGTTGCAGCATCACCACATCATGCCCTGAAGCAGAGGCCACCCTTTTGCAGAGCGCCTGCACAACTCTGAATCTGCACCCGTGCTTTCTCTCCCTCTGGGCTGTGAACGCACCTGGGATTCTTCCATCCTGACACTTTTTTGTGCCTTTAAACCCCTGGTGTGCACAGTGGGGAGGTTTCGAGGCACTGCTTTGGTTTTTCTCATCTGGGTTTTGTCAACTACCAGTGTTCGCTGAGCAGACTCGCTGCGGTGCTCCTATCGTCTCCTCTCCTGCTGCGGTGGTATTCCAGGGGTTCCACCTGCAGCTGAGCTGGGTTTTAGTTCAAGGACTCACTGTTCTCTCTGTGGGCCAGTGTTGGGTGCATCCTAGAGACTGGCAAGGGGACAGCACACTGCCTGTCTCCCACCGAGCTCAGAGGTGCCATGGACCCCGCGGTGCAGGTGTGGCAGGTTCTCTCAGCAGGTTGAATGTGGAAATAAAGCAACCCTGTATGAAAAAGCTGTCTTTTCTCCTCTTTGCATGTAGGTAAGCGCCTTGACTCTGGTGCCTCTGTTCCCCTCTCCCAGTGCGAAGGTCTGCAGCCAGGCCTGGTGCCCACAGGGGAGCTGGCAGTCAGTCACTCCACACATACACTTGGCTTGCAGGGAGCCTGGTGGCCAGCTTGGAGAACCCAGCCTCCTTCCCACTGTAATGCCTTTCCAGCCATGAGTTGGTCCAGTGGGTCCAAAAGAGTTTCTTCATTTCTATGAAAAAAAAATGCATGTCATTTCTTGAGAACACTTTAGGCTTTCTGGAGTTAGACAAGTTAGAAAGTTTGTATTGAGTGCATCAGTTCAGCCACTGTGATGTCCTCAGAATATTTACTTTTACTGTTGAGAAGGGAGTGAACAAATCCTGTGGTTTCAGTCATTTTCTCTGCAGTGTCTTGCCACCCACCCGTGCCTTGTGATATTGCGGTCTCTCCCACTTCCTTCCCTGTATCTCATGGAGCCTGAAGTTGTGCTAAAATAGCAAGACACATGGGAAGGTCTTTCCAGGACCCACAGCCGTGCGACACCTGCAAACCTAAGGCATGCTTGAGATGGGATAGGCTGATCTACATGGCAGGGACAGAGGCCAAGTGCTGCCCCTGAGACATTCAGTTGGCCCCGGAGAGGTTGCTGCCTGGTCCCAAGCTCATCTGGCCTGTCATGGAGGCTCCAGGGTGACTGACTGGGCTTCCCTGGGGCATGTACCTCCCTTCTCGTGAGCCTTCCTCTCCCTCTGGCTTCTCTAGACTCTGTCACTGTTGCAGTCCTGCCATGTCTTGCCCCACGCCCCTCAGCACTCATTTTTATAGTCTTCCTGTTCACTCTCAGTGCTTTAAACTCCAGAATGTGCTTTTCTAATTTTATGGCAATGAGAAGGCACACTGTTCTATCCTAACAGGTTTCTAACAACTTTAAACATTTTTTTCACTGTTTTATTTTGTAATTGTTTTACATGGTTTGTAAATAAAAGAATTTCTGAAACACTGGTGCTGGCTCTTCTGAAGTAGAGATGGAGCTCCCAGGGTGACAGTTTTTAGGGGGAGTAACTGACCCATCCCAGAGCCAGAAGAGGGGGTGTCCCCACTGCTTATGGGTTGTTGGGTGGGCCTGGGCTCTCTGAAGCCTTGCCTTGGTCCTGTCTCCATGAAGTAGAGGTGGTCATAAGAGTGCCCTGTTAGCCGGGCACTGTGGGGCAAGCCTGTAATCCCAGCACCTTGGGAGGCTGAGACAGGAGAATCGCAAGTTCAAAGCCAGCCTCAGCAATGGCGAGGCACTAAGCAACTCAGTGAGACCCTGACTAAATAAAACACAAAATAGGTCCAGGGGTGTGACTCAGTGGTCAGGTGCCCTGGAGTTCAATCCCTGGTGCCAAAGAGAGAAAAGGACTGCCTTGTTCTGTGGATCAGGGCAGAGCTTTCACTCCTAACAGAAGAGGGTTGGGGGACTTAGCTTTTAAAGGGTTGATCTCCTTCCTTCACCTTGTTGATGGGGCAAGGGTATCCAGATACCAAGAAGAGTAAAATGATCAAATGTGAATTCTGCCCTTGCACAAACCACCCAGTGATTTTCCAAAGGTAGCACAGTGGTTCATGGAGGAGGCAGAGGGCCTAAGAGCTCATGGTGAGCTTGAGGGATTGATTAGTTGGGGCTCAGCCTCTGCTGACTGTCCAGCTCTAGTTAAAATCCTGAAAGTGGGCTCAGACTTGGGCTTCACAGACTCTGGCTTTGTGTGACTTAGCATACAAGAGCACTGTCCTGGGGCTGGGTTTGTGGCTCAGTGGTAGAGCGCTCACCTAACAAATGTGAGACACTAGGTTCAGTCCTCAGCACCATATAAAAATAAAGCTATTGTGTCCACCTACAATTATAAATTTTTAAAAAATAATTTAAAAAAAGCACTGTCCTATTTGTAGCACCTGCCCTGACTTTGGGCTGAGCCATCCTACAACCCAGCTACCTGCATGGCTTGACAGGTGTAGTCTGCTTCACTGGATAGGTTCACAGGCAGTGCCTTCCCCAGGGATTGCAGTGGAAAAGTTGAGTACCATGTAAGCAGTGAATACAACTTGAGCAGCCTCTAATCAGGCCCTGGATGTGCAAACTGTGGGAGAAACGGCATCCCGATACATCAGAAACTTGAAAGTCATGTGGAAAAGGGCATTTACAGTTGTGGTTATTTCCTTTAGCTGTTGTTTGTCCCCTTCAGTGGGAAAGCCCCAAGACGATCATGATCTGCTGTGTAGAGGCATCCCCTGAGCGTGGCTCCTGGGCTCAAGGTGGGAGAGGGGAACTCCACCCTACGAAGAGCAGGTACAGCCCCTCTGTCAGGCTCACCATAGACCAGTGAGACATGGGAGTTGCTGTGGTATTAGGTGATGCAAATAGGAAGCTTGTGTTAGCTTCCAGTTACCGTCTCCTGTGCTCCTGTCCTGGTCTTGGGGAGGTTTGTAAGCATCACCTCTGGGACCCAGCTGATGTCATGGGGCAGGGCGGGGCTGAGCTTAGATTGCGCTTGCCTCTGCTGCTGCCAAGATAGCAGCCAGACCCTTTTCTGCAGCATGCCTTCCCACCAGGTCGCTGGCCTTTCCCCAGCCCGGGGTAGCCCAGCCTTGAGGGAGATGGAGCCCAAGGACCAGCAGCTCATGGTAAGCACCCCTCTGTCAACCCTTGTGTCCCCTGACCTCCCAGTTCTCACTTCCCTTACACTCTGAACCCACTACCCTGGGTCGATCTCTAACAGCCATCCCATGTCCAGGGCCCCACCTCTGCTCCCGTTTCCTTCCCAGGGACCTAGTGACTCCATGCCCTCCTAACCCTGTCTCTAGACTCTTCACTCCCTGCCCTGTGACTCTCCCTCCCCAGGGAACTTGAGGCCTAAAGTAGGCCCCAGATGGGGGCAGGAATGTGTTCCTCAACCCCTAGCTAGGCCCCATCCAGACCCACCTGTTGGGTGACTGGACCTCAGCCCTTCTGACTTTGGGGGAGCTAAGGCCAGGAATTGGCCCCAAGTGTGGGCTGGTTAAAGAGAGACCAGCAAGGGGCCGAGGTTATAGCACAGTGGTAGCGTGCTTGCCTAGCACGCATGAGGCACTGGGTTGGATCCTCAGCACCACATAAAAAAATAAAATAAAGATATTCTGTCCATCTACAACTAAAAAATAAATATTAAAAAAAAAAAAAAAAAAAGAGAGAGACCAGCAAGACTGGCCACAGTTTAACCAGGAGCAGTGGCACACGCCTGTAATCCCAGCACTTTAGGAGGCTGAGACGAGAATCCCAAGTTCAAAGCCTGCCTCAGCAACGATGAGGCACTAAGCAACTCAGACATCATAACCATGTATTTGAGGTTACAAATACATGGTTAATCTCTACATAAAACACAAGATAGGGCTGGGGATGTGGCTCGGTGGTCAAGTACCCCTGAGTTCAATCCCCGGTACCAAAAATAAAAAAGATTGGCCACAGTTCATATATAGTTCAATCCCAGCCATCTTCTATGCCCTACCCGCTTAGAAAAGGCCCCCAGAGAATATAGACATGCAGGGACCATGGGTTTCCTTTTGGGAAGTAGGTTCTTCTGAGTGCTCACTGTTGGCCTGAAGGGCTGGACTTTGTGTGCCTCCTTCCTAGGGTGGTTCTTTCCGTAGCTGTGTGGCCTTAGTACTAAGTACTGAGTACTTCAGTATCTTCCATCTGTTCCACAGGGGCAGAGGGCACCATAACCATGTATTTCTCAAAGGGTTGCCTCAAGGCATAAACAATTTCATGCCAGTGTTAAGTTAGGTCAGGGGCTGGGATGTGGCTCAGTAGTGAAGCCCTTGCTTAGCTTGCATGAGGCCCTGGGTTCTATCACCAGCATCACAAAAAACAGAACAGGAGAGAAAAGGACAGATCCTGGAGGGCTCACCCTGCTTCACTGAGTGTGTGTGGGGAGATCACAGGAGAACAGGAGGGACTTTGGGCTGGGGGGTCTTGCTGTTTGAGGAAGAGGGAGCAACCTCAAAGGGCCCCCTGTGAATGTGCTGCTCCTCTCCTACCCACAGGTGGCGCTTCGAATCCGTCCACTCAGTGCAGCAGAGCTGGAGGAAGGAGCCACCATCATTGCCCACAAAGTGGGGGACCAGGTGAGGTTGGGAGGCACAGAGGACAAGTCCAGGGTAGCTGTGAAGCTCACCCAGCCATGCACATTGACCTGTGTCACTCATTCTCTGACTCAACCAACGCTTATACAGTGGCTTCCACCAAGGGTCAAGTGGAGGCTGACAAGGGCCCCACCAAGTTTGATTTTATTAATACTGTGAATAATGTTGGGGAGTTTGTCGGAGCTGCTGTGGTGAAGACAGACCTCTGGTGAGACAATGGAGCAGGGCCTGGAAGCAGGAGAAACTGGGCAGAGTGGGCAGCAGGCTGGAGCCCTGAAGCAGCCTATTTGAGAAGCAGCCAGAGTGAGTAGAAGAGACTGGGAAAGCAGTTTTGGTAGGCCCAGGCCTAGATCTGCTGTCAGAGTCCCAAGAGATTCTTCTTCACAGCCGGCTCACTGCCATTGCTAGGGACTTCTCCTTAGAGACAGGCTCAGAGCCAAGCTACCCACACAGTTAGCAAAGCTTCTGCCCTTGATTGCCACCTACAAGAACAAATGTTAAATTTGGGGTATGTCATTATCAGGTGGGTGGGTTTTTTCATTTGTCATCAGGAAAGTGTCTTCCATGAGGAATGAAATGTGGCTCTGGGGAGGTTGTTTATGCTTAAGCTCGAAGGACTCAGGATCTTGGTGGTGGATAGTCCCTGTTGACAGCTGTCCCCTGGGGTGGGGGACCCAATCCTGATTTGGCAGGTCAGGAAGAAGACAAGTGGACAGAAATCTTGGGGGTGGATGGCTAGCAAAGAGGTCGGGGTGAGTCAGAATTGAAGTTGTGGAAAACTAAGCTAAAAACACAAGATGGCTGTTACATTGAGGGAGCAAAAAGTTTTGCAGGAAAGGATGTGGATCTGCTATGAAGGATGTGTCTGAATGTGGGAACACTCAGCGTTACTCTACTGAAACTCATGAGGTAACAGCATGGTGCTGTTAGTGGTGCAACTGTCACCTGATAGCAGCAAGTCAGGAAGTGGTGGAGAACAGAGATGCCACCCCCAGCATACCGTGCGTAGATATGGTGGTGTAGACCCAAGCTCAGTGGGAAGAGTGGACAAGTCGGGTGCAGGGCCTGCACTTCACCCAGGCCATAGCATCTTGCTCTGCACTATAGATGGTTCGCTCTGAAAACCCAGTTCACATTGCATACAGTTCACCATTTTAAAGTACACCGTCCAGTGGTGTTTAATCCATACTCAGGACTATATTACCAGCATCTCTATCCAGTGACAGAATGTTTTCCTCACCCCCAAAGGAGGCACAACTCCTTTTCCCCTCTTCCTGCTCCTGAAAGCCACCAATCTGCTTTCTGTCTCTATGAATGCTGAACATTTGGTTTAAATGGACTCTTGGTGTATGTGGCCCATTGCTTCTCCCGTCTAGCCTGAGGTGTGTGAGGTTCATCTATATTGCAACATGTTTATATTTTCTTTTTGTGTGTGTGTGCTGGAGATCGAAAACAGGGCCTTGTGCATGTGAGGCAAGCACTCTACCAACTGAGCTATATCCCCAGCCCTTTGTATTTTAACTTTTTTTTGTGTGCTAGGAATTGAACCTAGGGGTGCTTAATCACTGAGCCACATCCACAGCCCTTTTTATTTTTATTTTAAAAAAATTTTTTATTGGGGCTGGGATTGTGGCTCAGTGGTAGAGCACTTGCCTCACATGCATGATCCTCATGCAAGCATGGGTTCAATCCTCAGCACCACGTAATAAATAAAGATATTGTGTCCATCTACAACTAAAAAAATATTTATAAAAAATTTTTTTTTATTTTTTAATTTTGGTACTGGGGGTTGAACTCGGGTACTCGACCACTGAGCCACATCCCCAGCCCTATTTTGTGTTTTATTTAGAGACAGGGTCTCACTCAGTTGCTTAGTGCCTTGCCGTTGTTGAGGCTGGCTTTGAACTCGTGATCCTCCTGTCTCAACCTCCCAAAGTGCTGGGATTATAAGCATGCACCACCACAACCAGCTTCAGTAATGTTCTTTATAATAAAAGAAAAATATTTTTCTGGTCCAAGAGCCATGCAGCTAATATATATATTTTTAAAGTTAACAGGATTCTCAGTTACTCTTTTTTTTTTAATCTATATTTTATTTATTTGTTTTTATGTGGTGCTAAGGATTATATCCAGTGCCCCACATGTGCCAGGCAAGTACTCTACCATTGAACCACAACTCCAGCTAATATTTTTGAATACCCAGGACGCAGTGATCTCCCATTGTCACCCTTCATAGCCCTTAATAGGTGGGTTCTGTGGTCTTAGTCATTTTATAGCAGAGGAAACAGGCCTGGAAAGTTAAGGCAAAGGATCCAAGGCCTCCTTGCTGGTAAGAGACAGGAATCCAGGCTGCAGGGCTCCGGAGCCCACTTCTGTGGTTCCCAGCACCACTGCTCCCCTTCCTGGCTCTGCTGGATTAGGAACCCCAACAGAGACCCATCTGACTCCTCTTGTGACACAAGCCTAGCGTGCAGTGGGTGCACATGGTGCTCTCTCTGCAATGTACTGTCCTAGACCCTCTCCATCCTTGGAAGGAGAAAGAAGGCATAGGAAAGAGTTGGCTTATGTCATGGAACAAATGCTGGCCAGAAGCCAAGAGCAGCCCTGGGGACCTGGACCCAGCCCTGTCACCAAATCCCCAAGGCCCTTGTCTCCCAGGACCTCTATTTCCAAATCTGTGAACAGGTGGAAGGGTTGGGCTGTGGTCAGATGGTGGGCTCTTGGTGTGGTCCAGCAGTGTTTCCCAACTGCATGGTTCTCTCAGATCTTCACCAGCCAGGATGTGTTTGGCTTCTAATTGCCCATCTCCCCCACCTCCCAATTCCCTGGGAAAGGCTCCTTTGAACCTCTCTGTCCCCAGAGAGCCTAATACACTTTGTTTCTTAATTATGTATTTATGTGAGGTTGGAGACACTGGGTGGGGGCTGGGGGGGGACCAGGCTCTCAGAAACAAAGCATGTGGTTGGAGGGCTTGGATGGTTCTTCTTTTCTCTCCTTTCTCTGGCTTCCCCTTTCACCCCTGGCCCCAGCCAGAGGCAAGAGCCGGGAAGGAGTGAAAATACTCAAAGCCTGTGGGGTGACTATAGTGTGAGGTGGCCAGCCCAGCACCCTACATTTTACAAAATCCCTCATCCCTTTTTGTCCCCTTTGTTCATGGAAGGGATGGTCACACAGGCCTTGGCCCAGGGTATGCACTGCTGATGCTGGCCTGTTGTGCTGAGCTGGACTGTACCAAGCGTGGCTGGGTTGCCCTCCTCAGGCTGCAGTTTGTCTGAGGGACGTTTATAGGATGAATATGAATGTGGCTGCAGAACTCAGCACACCTGGTTTGCTGACAGTCATGCTTCGGTGGTTCAATAGCAAGAGACATCACCCCATCAGAAAGTGAGTGGTGCCAGGGTGGGGAATGGCTCCTCACAGCACCACCAACTTGAGTGCAAAAGACTTTAGCCCTTCTTGAATTCAGACCTCATCCCTGGATGTGATCCAGGGTGGGTTCCTGAGCTGGAGCCCTTTGGTGTTCTGACCAGCCCTCCTGTGCCCCCTCTCTCATTGCTGCCAGGTGGTAGTGCTTATGGACCCCAATGAGGACCCTGAGGACCCTCTGCGAGCACACCGGTCACGGGAGCGCACCTTCATTTTTGACACTGTTTTTGACCAGCAAGCATCACAGGTGCCTACCCATCTTCCCTCCCCCTATTCACATTGGGCTGCAGTGCCCTTTGGGAAGGACTGGTGGCTAGGCCATCTCATCTATCTGCTCAGGTCTCCCTGAGGAACAAGGAGGGTGTGGGCAAAATACCCACCTCAGGGTTCAGGAGTAGGAGGCCCTTCCATGGACATAGGGGCCACCAGGTGCTGGTACTGCAAGGGGGCTTCTCTTCAGTTCATTCACTCACTCCTTCATTCCACAAGATGGGGCCCTATCCTGCCCCAGATTAAGACATAGTCCCTGCCCCACATGGCACACATCCCAGCAGAGGAGGCAAGTGAGAGCAAGGGGAGAGTAAGCTTGTTTGTGACATCTGCTGCACCAGGCCAGGCAGGGGTGGGCAGTGAGGGCCTTTCTGAGGAGAGACATTTATGCTGAGACCTGCAGGAGGAATGAGCAGCATGAGAACAGAAAAGGGAGGGGTCTGGGTGGAAGCTCCATCATACCCATTTCACAGGTGGGGTGCCTAAAGCTCTGCAAAGCCACATAGCGAGGCCCAGAGCTGGGCATTTTGTTCTGGTGCAAAAACCCACTCCCTCAACCTTCACATCACTGCCGCCAGTTAAGGACAAAATGCTGTTCAATGTGTCATCTGCCCCTTACTTCTGAGTGGCACCTGGATACTCTACATTCTACAGGGAGCCAGGGCTCAGGGTATGACAGTGAAAGCCAGTCCTGAAGGCTGGTCACCTTCTGGGGGACAGGAATTAGACTCAACACCTCAGTAGAGAAGTGGTGGAGCTTGTGGCCATCTTCAGCCTACCACTCTTTCTCTCTTGCATAGTCTGCCCACTGAACCCCAGAGGCCAGGTTCCTGTGGATGGCATCTCAGCAAGGATTGCAGAGCACACCAGAAGGGCCTGCTGTAAACACACTGGTCCCCTACTGGCACTAGGAACGTCCCCCACAATTCAGGACTTATTGGGAAACAGAGCACAGCCCCCATGGCTGTCTGAGCAGGCTTCACGGCATCGAGGGTAGAAGGAATTGCTCACTGACAGGCATTGAGTGGCTGCTCTGTGCCATGCCTGTGCTCCAGGCCCCAGTAAACCTCGTTTTACAAACCTCACAGCAACCCCATGACACATATAGGAATGCACCCTCATTCTGCACATGAGGAAACAGGTCTCTGGAGGTCAGCCACATGCCTGAGGTCACACAGAGTGCTGCAGACCCCAGATTCAGATTGTATGTTCAAAGCTAGAAGGAGGCACTGCCAACCTTGGGGTCTCCCAGCCCAGGCTCAGGGGAGCTGTGACCAGTCATTGCTATGTGCAGTGTCATGAGTGGAGAGCAAGGTCCAGAGTGAGCACCCAGGAGGTGCAGCAGAAGGGGTGTCTGATGTTTCGTCAGGCCAGCGGACTTGTACAACACACGCCAGTCCTGGAGTGTCTCTCCTTGGAGTCCCCTGTGGACAGAGGTTCACCACCCACACAATCCTGTCGCTCGGCACTGCTGCCTTGTATCACATTCCACTTCCCCACTGTCCCGGTTTAGACTCGTGAAGATGGATCAAATACTCTTTATGTACTTCCAAGTCCTGTCGCTCCTTCTAGTCCTTTGTGTTCTTTTCTGCTTCTCTCAATCCTCTCAGAAGCCCTGGGGAAGTCTCACGTGTTTGGTAGCTGGCATGCATTAGGCTTCCTGGTGGCAGCTCCCTGCTCCCTTCTCATTTATGTCTCATTCAAAAACCAGCCTGTGGTCACCACTGTCACACATCATGAGCTTGGCATGGTGGAGGCAGTGGCCCAAAGCTGTCCAGCAACAGGGCTGGGGTTGGTACCCAGGCACTTCCAACACCAGCCTTCTCTCTAGCCTCTCTCCTGTGTGTCCCTGTGCATGTCCAGAGAGAGCAGACATTGGTAGATTCCGTCCTCACCAAGCAGTCAGATCTTCAGACTTGGGCTGGGCTGTCCTTTGACTGTTCTTCTGTCTGCAGGAAGACATCTACTGTGCCACCATCCAGCATTTAGTGGAAGGCGTCATTTCTGGATACAACGCAACAGTGTTTGCCTATGGCCCCTCAGGTACCAACCAGGGCT
The DNA here is from genome assembly GCA_004024805.1 of Geosciurus inauris. Classification (NCBI taxonomy): domain Eukaryota; kingdom Metazoa; phylum Chordata; class Mammalia; order Rodentia; family Sciuridae; genus Geosciurus; species Geosciurus inauris. The sequence goes on from PVHX01014734.1 coordinate 45,905, forward strand.
GGTGGCAGTGGGCCCTCCTAACAGCATCAGGCCCCTGTGTGTGGGTACCCTGCAGCCTTTCAGCAGCTCTTTTTCTACAGTTGAGATGCAGCTTAGGGGGATTTGGGGAACTTCCCAAAGGTTATGTAGTCTTCAGGGGTGATTCTGGAATTCCACCCGAGCCTATGCTTTGCTGCCCAAAAGAACCCACGGACTTCTCTGAAGCTACAAGTTGGGCTCAAAAAGCATTTGTAAAGCTAAGTTACCTCTTGGGGCTGGGGTTATGGCTCAGTGGTAGCGTGCTCGCCTAGCACGCAGGAGGCACTGGGTTCGATCCTCAGCACCACATAAAAATAAAATAAAGCTATTGTGTCCACCTACAACTAAAAAATAAACATTTTAAAAAAAAAGAAAAAAGCTAAGTTACCTCTTATCTCTCAAAACTAGAAGCATAGAGGATTAGGGCTGGGCCCGTCCTACCACTGTTTAGACAGGGAGACAGGCCCTGAGAAGCACCTTGACCAAAGTCATATTGTGCGCATCTGTTCCATTCACTCATTCAGTGTGCATAGCCAGCCCTAGTATGTGTCAGGCTTCGGAAGAAGAGCAATCTGTTTTTCACATTTCTGAGCAGAGAGATGAGGCGGACAATGAAGCATCTCTGATAGCGAGGCACCTCCTTACATAATGCAATGTTTTTGTTGTTGTTGTTTGTTTGTTTGTTTTTGGTGCCAGGGATTGAACTCAGGGGCACTCGACCACTGAGCCACATCCCCAGCCCTATTTTGTGTTTTATGTAGAGACAGGGTCTCACTGAGTTGCTTAGCGCCTCGCCATTGCTGAGGCTGGCTTTGAACTCGCGATCCTCCTGTCTCAGCCTCCCTAAGTGCTGGGATTACAGGTGTGCACCACCATGCCCGGCTCATAATGCAATGTTAATTCTCTTATTATAAAACAACATGTCTGGGCTGGAGTTGTGGCTCAGTGGTACAGCGCTTGCCTAGCATGTATAAGGCACTGGGTTCAATTCTCAGCCCCGCATATAAATTAAAAAAAAAATAAAGGTCCATTAACAACTAAAAAATTTTTTTAAAAAACATGTCTGGGCCCACTTCAGGAGTTCCCACCCCTTTTCAGGTGCAGGGAAGACCCATACCATGCTGGGCATGGATGCGGAGCCTGGCATCTACCTGCGGACCCTCACTGACCTCTTTCAGGCCATCGAGAAGACTCGGGACAACATGGACTGTAGAGTGTCTATATCTTATCTTGAGGTGGGCCTGCCCACCTGTCTCCATTACCCTGTCTGCAAAATGGACATAATGGCACCAGAATAAACACAGTTGCATGTGTGAAGTCCCCAGTTCTGTGCATTGCCCCAAATGCTGGCTGGTCTATGGAAAGCCTTGGCCCTTGGGGTTGAAGTTCTCTGGCAGTTCAAGCCTCCATGGTGTTTAAGTCCTTGTAGTTCTTTGCACCAAAGCTACTTTGTTGCAACCTTTCTGTTCCCCCAGATTTATAATGAAGTGATCCGGGACCTTCTGAACCCATCCTCAGGGTTTCTGGACTTGAGGGAAGATTCTAGGGGCAGCATCCAGATTGCAGGCATCACAGAGGTATCCACCTCAAATGCCCAAGAGGTGAGAACTACTGCAGCCACACACCAGAGCTCACCATCCTCTCTTGGCAAACATCTGACCCCTGCAGGTGCTCAGGGCAGACATTACTTTCCTTGGCCTCTGGTGCAGACCTGGGTCCTTCTCAACACAGTGCCCCAGCAATCACAGCATCAGAGCTGGCTCAGGTCTAAATCCACTTGCCATTCTGACCCTATAATGATGGCTCCCTTAATGAAGGCAGGCTACAAGTACTTCTGTAGCCCCAAATTCTGCCCCCCATCCCCCGTGTCTGTGTTGGCCCACCCTGGGCACCACGATCAGGGTGCTCAGCTGAGGTTACTGGCTTGAGTTCTGCAGCACAGCAGATGGGTTTTTCAGCACACCTGCCAACTCCAGCAAATCTGTGCTGTTGCCTGGAGTTCCATGCTACAAAGTTCTGGAGCTGTGCTGGACTGTGAAGAAGGGAAAGGTAGTCCATTGGCGAGATCTGCCGTGGGATAGAGGACAGGATGGGCAGTGCCAGTGCTAAGATTCTGCCATCTCCCATTAACTAGTTGACTAGAAATTGCTCCCACCTGGTGAGGTGCTGCCTTCCTGCTGTAAGCATCCTGGCCCTGGGACCATCCTCTTTCTCTTTCCTGGGTGTTTCTAGAATGATGTGTGGCCATGCAGACAGTCCTTGATTGCCTGCCTGCTTCTATCCTCAGATCATGCAGCTCCTCACCAGAGGAAACCGGCAGCGCACGCAGGAGCCCACAGCCACCAACAAGACGTCATCTCGCTCCCACGCTGTGTTGCAGGTCACTGTGCACCAGCAGAGCCGAGGCGCAGACCTGGCAGAGGAAGCACACCTTGGGAAGCTCTTCATGGTGGACCTGGCAGGCTCGGAAAGAGCATGCCAGGTCCATGCCCCCCCCTTCAAATGTCATTGTGATCACTTGGTGTCTGTCCCCTTCCAGTCTGAGTGGGACCTTGTCTGTCCTTGCCTAGCTATGTCTCCAGCGGATGGAGAAGAAGCTTGTGCTAAGTGTTGAGGGAAATAAGCCTGGAGTCACGGGGGCTTCCCTTGCAGTGGGCTCTTCATGGGCATAAGCCACACATGTGCTTGCCCTTGGAGAACTTGGTGCTCTCAGGAGTCGCTTGTAGGCAATTTCATCTAGGGAGGCAGATCTTTGAGAGTCAGGGTCCTCACAGAGGCTGTGGGAGCCAGAGGTGATGGAATCTCAGGGCTGAGCCTAAAAAGATCCTGAGGAGCAGGATGAAGTGCAAGGAAGAGCATTTCAGCAGAGGGAGCAGTGTGAACAGAGAGGCTGTGAGCAGGGCAGTGCACACCTGGTGTACATGGCCACAGGGCACCAGAGCTCTAGGCACTGCAGGGCACCAGCCCACCACTCCTCCCCAAGTTCCTGGTGCCTTTGTTCTTGCTCCTCCTGTCTGAAGGAGGACAGTAGGCTCCCTAGCTGCTGCCCAGTGGCCTGAGCATTGCTTGAGGGCAGGGACTAGCCTAGGGCTAGGCCAGAGAAAGAGCTGATGGAGCCACATGGGACATTGCCATCGGCAAGCAACACTCCACGTCCCTCTAATTCACCAGGTACTTAAGGCTCATAGTCCATGTGCCCCTCTTGGTGTAGACCGAGGTGGGCAGCATCATGCCTATACCATAATGTGGAGCTGTGGCTCAAGTCAGTGTGACCTGGACATGCACAAAGATGATAAGAAGTGACTCAAGCTTTGACCCTGGGAGAGTCTGCTCGAGCCACGCCTCTCTTGCTTTGGCGCTTCCTTGCTCACTTTGGTTTGTACTATATGCTCTGGGGTTAGGATGGCAACCTACTCACTCTTCTACTCTAGCCCTGCCCTGGGTCCCCAGGTTGCTGAAGCAAAGCAGGGCCTGGCCCTGTCAGACCATTTTTAAATGTACCAACAGAAATTGTAAGGCACAGTGGGGCCAGCAGATCAAGAAACGACTGCCTGTCCAAGCTTGTCACAGTTCCCAAGTACAGCAGACATAGAACACTGTGCAGGTCCACACAGGGAAGCACTGTGTGTCCGGGAGGTGGGGGGGCGGATTGTGGTGGAGACTTTGATGTGGTTCCCCAGGAAGGAACAGGTGAATACAACCAGGATAGTCAGGCAGAGGATTGGCCAGTTTGAACAATGCCAGGGTGCTCTGGGGCCTGGGAGCTGTCCCTAGTTATCTGCACCTGGCCCTGGATGACTAGGGT